>CM016620.1:5028520-5300829 GCA_005393395.2 Gossypium australe | reverse complement strand
TTTCAGTCCTTCCGATTCGTGCGCGTGTCGCAAATTAGTCATTTCCCTTTTAATTTATTTAAAATCGACACTAAGCCTTCATTTCAAGTCCAATTTAATCCCTTTTTATTTATTTTGCAATCTTTCAAATCTTTTCATTATATTATTGTTATATTCGTATTATCATTATATTGTACATATTCATTATTGTACTATCATTATTATATTTTTATTACTATTATATTTATATTAGTATATTATATATATTTCATACCCTTATTATTACTAGTATTATATTTACTATTAATATTATTATTTTAGCATTATTATTAGTTATGTTATTCATCCTGTACATATTATTTTCTATTATTATCATTATTATCATTATTATTATTATTAGCCGCATGTATATACTTATTATTATTATCATTACCATACTATTATTTTATTATTATACCATTATATTATTATTCTTCCTATAATACTAATATAGTACTATTGCTTGTACATATGTATCAGTACTATTATATTTTATCACTATATTATTATTGATATTCTTGTTATTATTACTTTGTTACTCTTATTATATGATGTATAAATGTATATATTATTACTTATTTAACTTTCATTCATATCTTTATACTTACATCACTTCACATATGCTCTTATTTCCATTCCATTGTACCTCATGTATTTTGTTACAAATCCGTGCTCCACTTATTTAATACAAAATTGATTTCCTTCGTAAAGGTAACATTTCATGTTTAGGAATTCGGGAAAATCGTACCTTAACTTACTAGGTTTCGATTTTTCTTGTTAGCCTAAATAATGAAATATCTTTTAAAATAAACAATTTTTTTTGAATAAAAATAAAAACTTATTTTCGAGAATTCGATACGTTGTGTCCTAACTTACTGGATGTGACGTTCCGTTATTTCGAGATGATTTACAATTTTTATATCTTTTTACAGTTTTCAAGTTCCGACATAAGGACATTAATTGATCAATTTGGTACCAATTTTGGGCGTGACGAGGGTGCTAATCCTTCCTCGTACGTAACCGACTCCCGAGCCCATTTTCTCGAAACTCGTAGACCAAAATATTTTATAGGTGGCCCGATCGCACCTAATAAAAGATCGGTGGCGACTCCCGTTTTCTCTATTTTCAAAACCCAAGGTTGATTTCCCTAAAAAAAATGGTTACGAAGCATGGCGACTCCTGGGGACTATTTCGAGAGTCAGGCCATAAATTGATGCTTTTTGTCCTTTTGTCAAAATTTGGAAAGTCATTTTAAAAAATTATTCTTCTCTTAATTTAAATAAAAACTTATCCTTGAGAGCACGAAGTGTTGCGCCCTAACTACTGGGTGTGACATCTCGTTACTTCGAGGTAAGAATTTTCAAAATAACAATGATTCTAATCGTATCCTACCTTACTCTCAAGAATTTGGCGTGCTGTGTCCTAACTTACTGGACATGGCATCTACTTCGAGATGAGAAGGCTTTTTATTCCAATTCACTTGAGTTTTTTTTTTATCAATAAAATGATCGTTTCTATTCTATTTGCGATTTTGTGGGTGCTGGGATTGCAATAATGTTGATACTTCTGCATTCATATTTGCATGACCATTCTGGTCACACCTTAAGTGGGAGCAAGAAGCTATACCTTCGTGAGGTTTTTCACCTCCGCATGGGCTAGGGACTGCTTTCGGGATACATCCGTACCTATGTCTTCGTGAAGTTTTCACTTCCGCATGGCCATAGGGAAATGTATTCCCCTGAATCGAACTCGGTTTATATGAGCCTATAATGGGTGGGGATCGAGGAATCTGCTGATTCGGGTACCTTGAACTTTAGAACTCAACCATATGTAAAGAGCCTAAGAACCCACCCCGAGCTAAAACTATGTCAAACCTTAGTAGCTACCCGTATAGGCGTTTGTTTATTTTACTCGTTTGTATCCCATGGTACTAACTCCTTGTGTTTTATCCTCTTTATGCATATCATTTCATATTTTAAAAGGCATCGATTCACGGTCAGTTTCTGAGTTAGAAAGCTGGTTATGGAAAGCAAATTCCTTGATAAAGTGGAAGACAATGCGGTCGTCCACACGTGGTCAGAGCAAAGCCAAATAGAAAAAGGGGATAGTTTAGTTGAGGGGTATGTGTCAGAACTACGAGCTTTCACCAATATCAGTGTCACTCAGAACGAGCTCCAAGAGTTGAAAGAAATTTAGACTCAGTGGGATAACGAGACGAAGCAACTATTCTATGGTACTTACGGTGACCTGCCTTACCTGATTGATGTCAAGGTAGACAAGCACTTATTTCGAGCGATGACCCAGTTCTGGAATGCTGCTATAGCTGTTTCTCCTTCGGGAGGGTGGATCTAGTTCCCACGGTAGAAGAATATACGACCTTGTTACGCTGCCCAAGAATTCAAGTTGACAAAGCCTATTCCAAAGCAGTTAACGGCCCAACCTTGGTGAAGAAATTGATGAACATCACCGGAATGAGCGAACAATGGGTCTCAGCCAGAATGCAAAAGAAAGGCGTGGGTAAATGCATACCTGGATATGTTTGAGAGACTTGATCTTGGCGCACCCCGATGCAAAGAAAAGGATTGACGTCTTTGCCCTGTGCGTTTACGGTCTGATAATCTTCCCAAAAGCCTTGAGACATCGATGAAGCAGTTATTGATCTATTTAGCCGATTAGACAAAGGGGTCACACCTGTTCCTGCCATCTTAGCCGAAACGTTCAGGTCCTTGAATGCATGTAGGAGAATGGGTGAAGGCAGGTTTATTGGATGCGCGCAGCTATTATTGGCTTGGTTCCATAGTCACTTTTGGAAAGTGGAGAAAGTGTCATATCGATTCATAACAGAGAATACTCCCCGCTAGAAGAAATAGCAGCTACATCTAGAAGAGAGGATGTGTCCGAAGAAAGTTGGATCGCGCTGTTCCAAAACCTTCAAGAAAATGACATTGGGTGGAAAGCTCCATGGTTGATTACCGACCAAATCCTTTACCGTTGTGGGAGCTTCGACTGGGTTCCTCTACTAGGAATTTGGGGTGCTACTGCATATGCCCCACTGCTGGTCCTGAGACAATATAATTCAAGACAGTTCGTGCCAGCGACATACGGGTTGGCTCAATGTGAGTTCTCATATGAAGGGGGGAACTATAAGAAAAAGGTTAAAGAGATCTCTAGTGCCTGGAATCAGATTCATAGAATGAAGAGACTATCCATAGGCCCGATGACGACCTCGGAGTATAGAGAATGGAGGGCTAGAAGGATCAATGACAACATCCCTGAGCCAAATCCCGAGGGTGCCCGGTCAAGAGAGGAGTGTTTGCGAGTAGCCCCATTAGAACTGGAGATTGTGAAACGGGATTTCGAAAGGATGAACGCGGAATTTGAAAGAAAAATAGAGAGGCTAAAAGAAGAGAAGATGCTCCTCAAGTTAGACGTAGATGGACAAAAGTCGGAAGCTGAGAAGTTAAGAAAGGAAAAAGAGAAAATAGAGGAAGACCGAGATGATCTGAAGATGGAGTATAAGAAGATGCGTCTGACAATAAGAAACGCGGGATTAGGAAAAACTCCGGAGCAATGGCGACGCGAGATTCAAGAGGAAAAAACCAAAGCTAGCGGTTGGGAGAAAAAGTTCCAGGAAATACAAACACAAAATAAGATCCTGAAAAAGGATATTGCAGAGAGCCACAAAGAAAAGAAAGAATTAAAAGCTAAGATGGCTGAACTTGGACGGTCCCTACATCACTACCAAGCCGCAATTCAGAAAACGAATTGAAATTGAGTCTAAGCAGAATCGAAGAAATGAAGGGAAAGATTGAAGGATTAGAGACAACATTACATGGCTCGAGCTCCGAATTAATCTTTTAGAAGCACGAGAAGGGCAATGGAAGGAGGAACTTGACCATTCCCACAGGCAAGTTAGAGATCGAGACTACCTCATGGGCGAAGCAATAGTTCAGATTAGGGAAGTGGCTGATCACCTGCAAGCCCTGGCGTCCCAAGCTGAGATTGTGAGCATGAAATACGAGCTACCGGCAGATCGTAACCAAGAGCTGACTTCTTTACTTAGAAAAATCAAAACTTTGGGCTTAAGGGCCAAAGCGTATTTGTAATCCGTTTTATGTAAAGGATCTTGCCTTCTAATAAAGTCTTCTAAAATGAAGTTGATCGGAATCGATGCCTTCTCTTTGCATTCACGCATTTGCATTGCATCATACACATCGAATCGCACAAGAAGGTCTTCTAAAGAAGTTTCCTATATAGAGTTGAATCATAATTGGCGTCTTTTTACATTTATTGCATTGTACACATCGAATCTCACAGAAGGACCCTAAAATTATGGCAGTTACCCTGGAACATCACTACGGTACGAGAGGAAAAACAAGAATAATGGATCAAAAGATGGAAAAACTAGAACAAATGCAAAAAGAAATCCAGGATCAAATAAAAGAACAAGCGCAACTACAGGAGCAATTAGCCAAAACCCAGAAGGACATGATTGAGCAGATGCAAAAATCCCAGGACAGAATGGTGGACCAAATAATGCAATTGCTGTCTAAAGAATGAGGCGTTGCCACTAGCTCAGGGAACGACAGCGATAATCTCGCCCTTCCCCCACCAGAGGCTCAAACACCACCAGATGCGCATCCCCAAAGGGCGTCTGTCACTATCAGGCCACAATATCATGCTGAAACCATAACACCGACACACCTCCCGACGGGTTCAGGCACTAACCCAGGAGAAAACCTGGTCAGTTCCAGTGTCCCAGATCTGGATGAGATGGCTGAAAAGGCAAAACAAGAACTGCCAAAATGGGTGGAAGAGAGATTCAAAGCCCTGGAAAATACCGGTAAACGCCGGGGAATAAAGGCCAACGACTTAAGCTTAGTCCCCGACTTGGTACTCCCGTACAACTTCAAGACACCTGAGTTCGAAAAGTACAACGGGACAAGCTGCCCAGAGGCCCATATTACCATGTTCTGTAGAAAGATGGCGGGCTACACTACTAATGACCCACTACTGACCCATTGTTTCCAAGACAGCCTGGTGGGAGCTGCAGCCAAATGGTACAATCAATTGAGTCGTGCCAAAATTTGTTCATGGGATGATTTGGCTCAAGCATTCTTGGAGCAATACAACCACGTAACGGACATAACCCCCGATAGGATCACTCTTCAAAACATGGAAAAGAAGGGGAACGAAAACTTTAGGCAATACGCACAAAGGTGGAGGGAGGTTGCCATCCAAGTCCAGCCACCACTTCTAGAGAAAGAAACCACAATGCTCTTCATCCGTACACTGAAGGCCCCATTCCTCATGCATATGATAGGCAGTGCGACCCGGAGCTTTTCAGACGTCGTGACGACCGGAGAAATGATCGAAAACCTCATAAAGAGCGGAGGGATCGAAACGGGGGAAAGTGCCAAAAGAATGCCCCAAGAAAGAAAGAAAATGAGGTAAATAACGCAAGCATAGGACACCGAAGTCAATCACCATTAACCAGCCAAAAGCAACTACCACGGGGCAGCAGGGGTTACCCCAGAAAGAAGCTAGCACCTCAAGACGAGATAATGAGAAGCCCCAATTCACACCGATACCAATGACGTATAAGGAAATGTATCAAACCCTGTTCGATGCACATATTGTGTCCCCTTTTCATCTCAAACCGATGCAACCTCCGTACCCCAAGTGGTACGACACGAACGCCCAGTGTGAATACCATGCAGGAATCACGGGGCACTCAATAGAGAACTGCCTGGCTTTCAAGAAATTGGTAGAGAAATTTATCGGCATGGGTGTGGTCGAGTTGGATGATACGCCAAATGCAACAAATCCTTTACCTAATCACGCCAAGGGCGGAATTAACGCGATCAGCGAAAGTGCAGAAAAAAGGATCAAAACAAACATCGTAGAGGTCAAGACTCCCCTGAGATGGGTCTGGAAAGAAATGGTCAAACATGGATTGGTTGTTGCGGAAGAAAGTCGAGAGGAACTCACAAACTATTGCGAGCACCACCAAGAGTTGGGACATGAGATTCAGACCTGCGGAGAATTCAGAGCTCTAGTACAGAACCTAATGAACAATAAAGAAGTCGAATTTTATGAGGAAGGCGCAGAAGATAGAAGCATATGCGCATCAGAGTCAACAAGCTCAAGAGTTAACCTTCCGATGATCACTATTTCTCGTCCCAAAAATGATAAAACAGGGGCGCGGGTAGCGCCGAGAGTAGTTATACGGAGGCCCGTGGCCGTTGAAGACAATAGGGAGGCTTCTCAGAATCATGGGTGTGAGGTAGTAGTCTCCGTAAAGGAGAGTCCAGCCAGCAATGAGATAGGAACACGGGTGACGCCGAAGGTGATAATACGGAAGCCCGCTGCATTCGCCTACAAAGATAGCAAGGAAGTTCCCTGGAACTATGAGTGTAATGTAGAGGTTGCAAAGAGCTCGACTAATGTGACGAAGGAGGATTCAAATGAAGGCTTCCATACTCGAAGCGGGAGACGCTACGACTTAATAAAGGGGAAAGCTCCAATGGTGGAACAGGAGAAGGGAAAGCCAGCTGAACCCGAGCCGAGGATCAAGGAGCCAGTGACTGAGGAAGAGGCTAAAGAGTTCCTGAAATTTCTAAAACATAGTGAGTATTGTGTGGTAGAACAGCTACACAAACAGCCGGCACGCATATCCGTATTGACCTTGCTCCAATGCTCAGAAGTACACAGGAACGCGCTAATGAAAGTTTTAAATGAAACCTACGTCACTAGTGACGTCTCGGTTAATAAGTTGGATCGATTAATCGGCCATATAAGCGCAGAAAACTTCATTCATTTTAATGATGATGAAATACCCCCAGGTGGTAGAGGATCCACCAAGGCATTACATGTTACCGCTAAATGTAAGGGGCACACATTGCCGGGGGTCTTGATAGACAACGGGTCTGCGCTAAACGTGCTACCCTTATCCACCCTCAACAGATTACCGGTGGATAGTTCGTACATGAAGGAATGCCAAAGTGTGGTAAGAGCCTTCGACGGGACTCAAAGAAGGGTCATGGGGAGAATTGAGGTGCCCTTACTGGTTGGCCCAACTATTTACGAAATAGATTTTTTGGTCATGGACATCGAACCTTCCTACAACTGCCTATTGGGGAGACCGTGGATACATTCAGCCGGGGCAGTACCTTCATCGCTACATCAAAAGGTGAAGTTGATAGCAGATGGCCGACTAATAACGATAAAAGCTGAGGAGGACATCATCGCCACTGTGACCAGTGACATGCCTTACGTGGAGACAAACGACGAGGCAACGGAGTGCTCGTTCCGATCTCTCGAGTTCGTGAACGCAACCTTTGTCATAGAAGGAAACAAGATCCTGGAGCCAAAAATTTCGAGGACCACAAGGATGGGTCTGAAAATGACCGTGGGAAAAGGCGCTTTACCAGGAAGAGGGCTTGGAAAATACCTCCAGGGGAGAATAGCGGCCCCAATACTGAGAGAGAAACAGGATCACTTTGGCCTGGGATTCAGACCAGATGCAAGGCAAAAGAAGGAGGAGTTAGAAAAGAGACGGGAAAGAAGACTCACCCGTTTGAGCGGGAAAGAAACCAAGAGGGAACCTATGATAATCCCGCACATATCCAAGACCTTTGTGTCGGGAGGGGTAATCCACTCTGAGCAGGGGACACCGAAGGGAGAGGACATCGCGGCAATGTTAGGCAATGTCTATATTAGCGCCCTATCTGAGGAGGCAGTTGGTGGGGGAGTCTTACCAAATATCCAGCCCTATAAGTCGGAAGACATCTTGAACAATTGGACTACGGAAGAAATCCCTGTAGTGTTTAGGGCTCCTTCAGAGTAATGTTCAAAAACACACTTGTTGCTCCGAGCCTAAGAGCAGCAAGATTCCTTTTGTGAAATAGGCGCATGTTTACGTATCGTTATATCAATAAAATGCATTTTTCGAAGCAAACATTTCCTTTCTTTGTTCTCCAGTCATCTTTCAGCATCACCATGCATACAACTGTTCATCCACAAATTCATTCATCCCCACCCGTATTTTCTTAAACTGCAACAGGTCCCCAGATGTCAATGACTTGAGCAACGCCGCCTCGGATTCGAAATATCCTTTTGAGCATGACGTGTGCCCAGGAGATCTGCAGGATTTCGAAGATGACACGGACGATGACCTGTCTCCTGATTGGTTAAGAATAGAAGAGCAGGAGGAGAGACAGATTCGGCCCCATAAGGAGGCAGTAGAGACTGTGATGTTAGAAGAAGGGAAAGAGGTAAACATTGGGACATGTATAGCCGGGGAAACAAGGCAGAATCTTATCAAACTGCTGCAAGAATTCAAGGACGTCTTCGCATGGTCTTATGAAGATATGCCTGGTTTAAGCACCGATATCGCAATACATCGCTTACCAATAAGGAGGGATTGCAAGCCAGTTCAGTAGAAACTCCGAAGGATGAGACCAGATATAGTACTGAAAATAAAGGAAGAGGTCCAAAAGCAGTTCGACGCTGGATTCCTGCAAGAAATCAAATACTCAGAATGGGTAGCCAATATCGTGCCTGTCCCGAAAAAGGGCGGAAAGGTACGGATGTGTGTGGATTATAGAGACCTCAACAAGGCTAGCCCAAAGGATAATTTTCCTTTGCCTCATATTGATACTCTGGTAGACAATACGGCAGGCTTTTCACTATTTTCCTTCATGGATGGCTTCTCCGGATACAATCAGATAAAAATGCACCCTGAAGACATGGGAAAGACCACCTTCATAACACTGTGGGGCACATTCTGTTACAAAGTAATGCCTTTCGGGTTGAAAAACGCAGGGGCTACATATCAAAGGGCCATGGTGACCTTGTTCCACGATATGATGCATAAAGAGATTGAGGTTTATGTGGATGACATGATTGCGAAGTCTAGAACGGAGGAAGAACATATCCAAGTTTTGCAGAAGCTATTTCTGAGATTGAGGAAGTTCCAATTGAAACTCAATCCTACAAAATGTACCTTTGGGGCTAGATCTGGCAAGCTGTTGGGCTTCATAGTCAGCGAGAAGGGGATCGAAATCGACTCAGACAAAGTCCGAGCCATACAGGAATTGCTTCCGCCGCACACTCAAAAAGAAGTTCGAGGTTTCCTCGGTAGACTAAATTACATTGCTCGGTTTATCTCACAGTTAACTGAGAAATGTGATCCCATATTCCGTCTTTTGAAGAAACATAACCTCGGCGTATAGAATGATGAATGTCAGGAAGCTTTCGACAGGGTCAAACAGTACTTGTCGAACCCCCAGTACTGTCACCTCCGCGCCCTGATAAGCCATTAATCCTATATCTAACAGTGCTTGATCACTCTATGGGATGTGTGTTAGGTCAACATGACGATACAGGAAGAAAGGAGAAGGCGATATACTATCTCAGTAAGAAATTCACTGATTGTGAAATGAGATATTCACCGATTGAAAAACTGTGTTGTGCGCTGATTTGGACAACCCGGAGATTGAGACAATACATGCTGTATCACACGACTTGGCTAATCTCGAAGTTAGACCCCCTAAAATACATGATGGAGGCGACCGCTCTGAATGGGAGGATGGCTAGATGGCAAATCCTACTGTCTGAATTTGATATTGTATATGTGAGCCAGAAAGCTATAAAAGGGAGCGCGATAGCCGACTTCCTAGCTAGCAGAGCTTTAGAAGACTACGAGCCATTAAACTTTGATTTCCCCAATGAGGATTTAATGTACGTGGCAGCTACGGAAGAGGACACGGCAAAGGATGACCTTTGGAAACTGAATTTCGATGGAGCATCAAATGCTATTGGAAACCGGATTGGGGCGGTATTGGTATCCCCAAAAGGAGATCACTACCCGTTCACTGTCAGGTTGGATTTCGATTGCACAAATAATATGGCAGAATACGAAGCTTGTATTATGGGACTCCACGCTGCTATAGAACGTAGAATTAAAACGCTGGAAGTATATGGAGATTCCGCATTAGTGATCTACCAACTAAGGGGCGAATGGGAAACAAGAGACCCCAAATTGATCAACTATCGAAGGATAATCATGGGATTAATCGAGGAGTTCGACGATATCACCTTTAGTCATCTCCCACGAGAAGAAAACCAGATGGCAGATGCTTTGGCTACTTTAGCTTCCATGATTAAGGCGAGTAAGCAAGAAGATGTAAAGCCTATTCAGATGAGTATTTACGAGGCCCCAGCTTATTGCTGCAACGTAGAAAAAGAAGGAAAGGACGATCACCCCTGGTACCAAGATATATTGCGATATGTGAGAAATCGCGAATACCCAAATCATGCAACCGAGAATGAAAAAAGGACACTCAGGAGATTGGCTCTCGAATATGTTTTGGATGGAGACATTTTGTACAGAAAGGGGAAAGACCAAGTATTGTTGAGATGCGTCGATGCTTTAGAAGCCAAGATGATCCTAGAGGAAGTCCATGAGGGCGTTTGCGGAACACATGCTAACGGATTCACAATGGCCAGGCAAATAATGAGATTTGGATATTTCTGGTCCACCATGGAAGGAGACTGTATCAATTACGCCAAGCGATGTCATAAATGCCAGATCTATGGGGACAAGATTCATGTGCCTCCGTCTCCCCTACACGTTATGATTTCCCCATGGCCCTTTTCTATGTGGGGCATGGATGTTATCGGACCAATCTCACCAAAAGCGTCAAACAGACACCGGTTTATCTTCGTGGTGATCGACTACTTCACGAAGTGGGTAGAAGCGGCTTCATACGCTAACGTCACTAAATCGGCGGTTAGTCGATTCTTAAAAAAGGAGATCATCTGTCGATATGGGATGCCCAAAAGGATCATATCAGATAATGCTTTGAATTTGAACAACAGTACAATAGCGGATGTTTGTCGTCAATTCAATATTAAACACCATAACTCATCCCCATACCGCCCAAAGATGAATGGGGCAGTGGAAGCAGCGAATAAGAACATCAAAAAGATAGTGGGAAAGATGACAGAAACTTACAAGGATTGGCATGAGAAACTACCGTTTGCTCTTTATGCTTATCGAACATCTGTCAGAACCTCTACTGGGGCAACACCCTTCTCACTGGTCTACGGGATGGAGGCAGTCCTACCCATTGAGGTGGAAATACCTTCCCTTCGGGTTTTAACAGAAGTAAAACTGGAGGAAGCTGAGTGGATTCAGGCTCGATACGATCAATTGAACCTAATCGAAGAAAAGAGGCTAAAGGCTATTCGTCACGGTCAGATGTATCAAAAACGCATGATGCGAGCCTACAACAAAAAGGTTCGCCCAAGAGAGTTTCACGAGGGAGACTTGGTATTGAAAAAGATCCTCCCCATACAAAAGGATTTCAGAGGAAAATGGACGCCAAATTGGGAAGGGCCGTACGTGGTAAAGAAGGCTTTCTCTGGAGGCGCACTGATTTTAATGGAAATGGATGGGAAAAGCTTGCCCAACCCCGTGAACGCGGATTCAGTCAAAAGATACTTCGCTTGAACAAGCTGAGATAAGAAACCACCAAGGACACCTTGATTCCAAAAAAAAAAAAAAAGGGAGAGGCCAAGGCGAAAACCCGCAAAGGGCGCTTTGAGACAAAAGGGGATTTGAGTCGAAAACCTGAAAAGGCGGCATCGAATACAAAGAAAAATCTCACTGCACTGAAATGGACAAGGAGGGGGTATGCTGCGTCTCGAGGCATCAACAAAATACTCAAAGATCTCCTAAAGCACATATCAAACTCAAAACGATCTTCCAAGTGCTCAGGCGGAGAAGCCTAAGTTGTAACATCTGGGGCACCTAATTTCCATTCTGCCCATCTTTGTAATTCGTAATTATTTTATTTCAATGAACTACTTCCTTGATTGCATTTGCCAGTTTGATTTGACCTGTTTTATTTCGGGTTGCACTCCCAATCCCTCCTAGGCATTTTATAATGAAATAACGATTTCAGAACTAATAATACTTTCATAAAGGCGTCCTACATATTATTCTGAAAGTCTCTAAACAATACAAGGACTCGAAACATAGCTATTGTTTAAAATTTGTTCCGTCTAAGGTTTAGACAAGTTGAAAAATGACGAATGATCGTCTATTTGAACAAAGACCAGAAGCCTCGTTGGCAACATGCCTTTCATAAGTAACGAATGAAGGTGTAGTACCACTATTGACTCTACACCTCAAAGTCGCAGCAACAGAGTCAGAAGAAGACAAATGTTAGAGGCATGAACTTTATGTCTCAGAGAGTACAATGGAAGGAACAATGAAATTACAACGGGGCAAGCTCGTCTCTTTGAGTTCCCTACCTCTGCCACAATCGTAGTGCGTCAGTGAGCAAATGACAACCTAAACCATAAATGGGGTCCTTCTCACGCATTCATACGCATCCAATTAGGAGCATTCAATTTATTGCAATCATTACATCCTAGTCATTTTGCTTCGCAAAAAAAAAAAAAGGGGTCATCATTGGCATAATGTTCAGCATTCATGTAAATGGCACATATAGTTAGGAGCATTTGAATCATCTCTATCGTAACACCCTTATCATTTGCATAAGCATAAGCACGTTCTGCAGGACAGGTTCCCCAGAGAACAGCATCACAACCTCGAAGGTCAGACACTGCTTCCATGGAGTAGACCGAATATAATGAGGAGGTGAAGTGAAAATTCAGAGTTATCACCGTTCGTTTTCAAGAAAGTTTCAGCAAGAAGACCCGAGTGGTAGGTCTCTTCTGGATCACTGTTCGTTTTCAAGAAAGTTTTTTTCAGCAAGAAGACCCGAGTTGTAGGTCTCCTCTGGATCACTATTCGTTTTCAAGAAGTTTTCAGCAAGAAGACCCGAGTTGTAGGTCTCTTCTGAATTCCTATCACTATTCGTTTTCAAGAAGTTTTCAGCAAGAAGACCCGAGTTGTAGGTCTCTTCTGAATTCCTATCACTATTCATTTTCAAGAAGCTTTCAGCAAGAAGACCCGAGTTGTAGGTCTCTTCTGAATTCCTATCACTGTTCATTTTCAAGAAGCTCTCAGCAAGAAGACCCGAGTTGTAGGTCTCTTCTGGATTCCCATCACTGTTCGTTTTCAAGAAGTTTTTTTAGCAAGAAGACCCGAGTTGTAGGTCTCTTCTGAATTCCTATCACTATTCGTTTTCAAGAAGTTTTCAGCAAGAAGACCCGAGTTGTAGGTCTCTTCTGAATTCCTATCACTATTCATTTTCAAGAAGCTTTCAGCAAGAAGACCCGAGTTGTAGGTCTCTTCTGAATTCCTATCACTGTTCATTTTCAAGAAGCTCTCAGCAAGAAGACCCGAGTTGTAGGTCTCTTCTGGATTCCCATCACTGTTCGTTTTCAAGAAGTTTTTTTTAGCAAGAAGACCCGAGTTGTAGGTCTCTTCTGAATTCCTATCATTGTTCATTTTTGAGAAGTTTCGATGAGAAGATCAAAGTTGTGGATCTCTCTTTTCTGAATTTTTATCATCCCAACCCTCAACAAAATGAATCGAAGCAAAAAGTTACGATGAAATTTGAAGATGGCGCGGAGCGAGAAGTCAAGGCGCGCCCGGGCGAAATTGGTCCTTTCATTGTCTTTGCTCAATTCTCGTTTCACGACAACGAGCAAAGAGGGGCAGCTGTAATACCCAATTTCTGCCCAGGCGCATATAGACAAAACAAAACCAAATTAAAAATTCAAAATATTAATAAAAATGTTTAACAGTCCAATTACAGAGCCCAATAACCCAAAGCCCAAAACTAAAACCCAAACCCGGATGACCCGTTTACAACAGTTAGCCCAATCTGTAACCGGCCCAAAATTAGAAAAACTTTTGGAACCCTAGGGTTCCTCCCATCTCAACGCCGCCACGCGTCCTCCCACGCGCGCAACGGTCTGGCTCCTCACGCCCCTCCTCACGTTGCCCCTCGTGCGCGCCACCATCGTTGCCCATGCCCTGCAAGACACGCACAACAGAGACAGAAAACAAGAAGCAACAAAGGAGCACGGAGCAAATATTAAACTAATAAAAGAAGAGGTTGGACCTCTCGGCTATAAGACCGTTCAAATCAATGTAACAAGGGCTTTTCTTTTTTTCCCTCTTCGATCGATCAATAGAAAATAAAAAAAAAAACAACATTCAAAATCAGATCAGAGAAATACCGTCTTCGATTGAAACAGTAGGTCGTTTTAATTTCCTCGCTTATACTTTATCATTATTATTTAGTTTTATTATTTTATACGCACACATATATATATATACACATATAAAATAAAAAGGGAGAAAAAGGGGGGAGCGGTGGCCGACGCGGCGGAATCGGCGACGGTCACCGGACAAAGCCCCACCGGAAATCGCTAGACCTGCAGAGAAAAAGAAAGAAGAGAATGAGTTTTTTTTTTTAAAACAAAGGGAGAAATGAAGTATAACAAAAAAATTGCTTTATATAGTCAAGCAAAACGGTGCGTTTCAGCACCCTCCCCAAAGGCCCAAAACGGCGCCGTTTAGGCACCAACCCACGCGCGCGACCCGACCCGGCCAGAGGGTCCGCGTGTTTTCGTTTATTGGGATAATTTCCCTTTCAATCCTTCCACCTTTTCAGTCTTTACAATCAGGTTTTCTATTATTTCAGTCTTAGCCCTGAACTTTCGCGCCGCGTTAAGTTTGGTCCTCCTTCCAGCGCAGCATTTCGGTAAAGGGATTTATTTCTGTTTCAGTCCTTCCGATTCGTGCGCGTGTCGCAAATTAGTCATTTCCCTTTTAATTTATTTAAAATCGACACTAAGCCTTCATTTCAAGTCCAATTTAATCCCTTTTTATTTATTTTGCAATCTTTCAAATCTTTTCATTATATTATTGTTATATTCGTATTATCATTATATTGTACATATTCATTATTGTACTATCATTATTATATTTTTATTACTATTATATTTATATTAGTATATTATATATATTTCATACCCTTATTATTACTAGTATTATATTTACTATTAATATTATTATTTTAGCATTATTATTAGTTATGTTATTCATCCTGTACATTATTTTTCTATTATTATCATTATTATCATTATTATTATTATTAGCCGCATGTATATACTTATTATTATTATCATTACCATACTATTATTTTATTATTATACCATTATATTATTATTCTTCCTATAATACTAATATAGTACTATTGCTTGTACATATGTATCAGTACTATTATATTTATTATCACTATATTATTATTGATATTCTTGTTATTATTACTTTGTTACTCTTATTATATGATGTATAAATGTATATATTATTACTTATTTAACCTTCATTCATATCTTTATACTTACATCACTTCACATATGCTCTTATTTCCATTCCATTGTACCTCATGTATTTTGTTACAAATCCGTGCTCCACTTATTTAATACAAAATTGATTTCCTTCGTAAAGGTAACATTTCATGTTTAGGAATTCGGGAAAATCGTACCTTAACTTACTAGGTTTCGATTTTTCTTGTTTAGCCTAAATAATGAAATATCTTTTAAAATAAACAATTTTTTTTTGAATAAAAATAAAAACTTATTTTCGAGAATTCGATACGTTGTGTCCTAACTTACTGGATGTGACGTTCCGTTATTTCGAGATAAGATTTACAATTTTTATAATCTTTTTACAGTTTTCAAGTTCCGACATAAGGACATTAATTGATCAATTTGGTACCAATTTTGGGCGTGACGAGGGTGCTAATCCTTCCTCGTACGTAACCGACTCCCGAGCCCATTTTCTCGAAACTCGTAGACCAAAATATTTTATAGGTGGCCCGATCGCACCTAATAAAAGATCGGTGGCGACTCCCGTTTTCCCGTTTTCTCTATTTTCAAAACCCAAGGTTGATTTCCCTAAAAAAAAAATGGTTACGACATAGATTATAAGTAACAACAAGCTGAAGAGCGTTGAACATCGGGTTGTAACGAACTCGAGGGTTGCTAGAACTTCAGCTGGCTTCTTCATTGGCCCTTCCGAGGATAGCATTATAGAGCCAGAGAAATCTCTAGTTGACGACGCTCCATTCTATAGAGCTTTTGAATTCAAAGACTTCCTACTTCACTACTTCCCCAACTTGGAAGACAACGAAGTCGTTATGGGGCGTTTTAAATCGCAAGCTTAGTTAACACTACCTTTATATGTTTCTTTTTTTATCTATACACAGTGCAAATATATCTCAATTATAATATGATTATAAAAATAAAAATAATTAAGACACAAATTATCAAAATTTGATTTAAAATAACAAAATCTCGTATCATCAAGTACGAATCTGAGCTTGCGTGGCTCATCTCTATCTCCCGAGGGTCTTCCGTTGCCGATGATGTCCCCCGCTTTAGGTGAGAGTTTTGCTGCAGCTACGAGTGGTGGATGGATGGTGGCGCCCAAAAGCCTCCAGATGCCAGCTGCCGTTTGGTGGCTGTTCCAGGATTGGTGTTGCTGGTGGCTTTCACTATCTTCTAAGGTGGCTCCAAGGTGTCTCCTGGCTAGCGATTGATGAATCTCGCGTTCTGTTGTTTCTCCCTCTCTTGTAAGGAAGGTCTTCAGTGGAAACGGAGGTCACTCAATAACGGAGGTCATATACGCACTAATGACGCGAAAGTCACTGGTGATGATTCCTCTTGGTTGTCGAGAATCATTGTCTTTGGTTTATTGCCATGTCTGTAATGTACTAACTTCCATTCTATGAAATGAAATTTTAGTATTGATCAAAATTTGAGTTGAAAAGAAAAATAAGGTCTGTGATTTTGATTTTTTTTATCTAGAACTGATGATTGTGTTGTTTGTTTCTCCTTTTGATTTTCAGTTGTCATGTTATTGTTAAAGCTGACATCTTATTGTGGTTGGTAGGGTTAAAACTGCATTTTATCCTCATGAAATTCTCTAAATGCAACAAAAGGGTAACAAGCATGGTAAAGGGTGGTAGAAGAAAGAGCAGAATCCCCATCTTAAAACATAGATTTTGTTAGGCTATAATCACACAACTGCAGAGTCAACCGTGCCATGTCTTTGTTAAGAGTTCAGGTCATCCATACATGTGATCTGAGTATGGAGCCATCATTTCTCAATTATTAATTTTATTTTCCCACCAAGTTTGATTGTAATGCTCAGCGGCCAACATGCAGCCATGTGCATTGAACTTGGAACATATGGAATAGCCATCGTGGTAAAAAGATTGTTTTGGCCATGGCCGATCTCGAGTTTATCAAGGAGAAGGTGCTCTATACGGGTTCAAATGGTGAGGTGTTCAATCTCAAAGACAAATGCTTAGTAACATTAGTGGTTTACTGCTGTTGTTTTGTACTAACCTAAAAGGTGAGTGTAATCACCAATCTTGCCCGGGCCCTTAACCAAAACCCAAGCTCGGGCCTTTAACCAAAACCCAAGCCCAGGCCCATTAGCCAAAACAAAATCAGATGAAAAAGAAAAAAACCAAATGGCCCAAATAAATAAATAATAAAAAGGTAGTCCAAATGTCCATTTACATTTCTGAAACCCAACATAAAATGAAAGAAAGTCCATTAAAAGTCCAATTACAGTCAAAATGTTTAAACAAGTACAAACCCAAACCAAATCAAAATAAGCCCAACTAGCCCAAATTAAATTAACCCAATTCCAGGCCCGATTACAACAGCCCACCACAGGTTAAAATTAACAGAAACCCTAGGTCCCCTTTTTCAGTGCCGCCGCGAGTGCTCCACACGCGCGCCCCCACGTCGCCCCAGCTTCCCACGCGCCATGCGAGTCGCTCTCGTCCCCGCATATGCACGCCTTTCCTCGTTTCGGCCACCACTGCTCGTCACCCCATGCCCACGCGCGTCTCTGTCGCCACGCGTGCCTCCTGACTTTCCACTCCCACGCGCGTTGTTCCTCGTGGCACGCCTCTGCGTTGTTCCTCGTGGCACGCCTCTGACACCCCACCAGCCCTCACACACTGGCCAACGTTCGTCCATGTGCTGTGCCCATGCCCTGCAAACAATCGAGGAACGAGAGAAAGACGACGAATAACAGAGAAGAGAGGCAACAACGAGAAGGAGAGGAATCTTTGGTAAATCGGATAAAAAGAACCGAAGTAAAGGAAATGGGGGGATCTTTTTCTTAAGGGGAGATCTTTTTCTTAGGAGGAGATCGAAAAGAGGAAATCAAAAAAAGATAGAATAGATCCTGGTAAAATCGGTTATAATAGAAACCGAAACAAAATTCGTTTCTTTTTTCAGTCCTTTTTTCGAAACATTGAAAATCAGAAGAAATCCGAAAAGAAATCAAAAAACAAAGGTTGATCTCGTTGGTTCTATTTTTATTTACTGCTTTTCTTGTTTATTTTATGTTTGATTTTATTATTTCAAAAGAAAAACTCGTTTAAAAAGAAGTAACAAAAAAAGGAAGGGGAAACTTGCCAGAACCCAAGAGCCCGTCCACGTATCTCGTCGACCGTCGGATTTGATGGCGATGAGGCGTGAGGTCGGGGTTTCAAAGGATAGGGCCACGGACAGGGTTGAGGTACCTTCACCGTGCGACTATGGCCACCGGATAAGATGGTGGTGCAGTGAAACGTCGGGGAGGCCGATCGTCTGGTTAAAGGAGAGAAAAGAGAGCCGGTGACTGCTCTGCTATTTCGAAAAAACAAGGCTTAGGGCTAAAATGAGGGTTTCAAAAAAATCTGGTCTTGAATGGACCATTAAAACGGTGCCGTATTAGGCTTTGGTGAGACCGACCCGACCCGATTCGTCTAGAGGATCCGCGCTTCTCTGTTAGTTGGGATAATCTCCCTTTTGGCCCTTCTGTGCTTTAATTCGTTTAAATTGAACTTTCTTTTATTTTGCATGGGCCCAGAAATTTCAAACAGTTTTAACTCTAATCCCCATTCGGACGTCGAGTTTAATAACTCGGGAAAATTGCACTCGCAGCCCCCGTGAGTTTCGCGCATTGAATTTTAATCCATATTCGCCTTTCATTATTTTAATTTATTGCAGTTCTCGCCCCTTAATTTTATTCCGACTTCCGATTTAACCCTTCCTTGTTTATTTTCGTAATTTCATTACCATTACTAGTGTTGTTATTATTAGTTTTATTACCGTATTTTATTATTTGCTTTTATTATTATCTTTATTAACATATTTTACTTCCTATTATTATTATCCATTTATCACTATATTACTATTATTATTAGATCTACCATCATTATTATTACTATCTTTATTATTATCATTTAGTATTATTGTTATTTATTGCTGTTATTTATATAACCTATATTGTTAGATATTTTATTTAAACACATATGTATTATTTATATATATATATATATATATATATATATACATGTATCGTTCACCTTGTTTGTATCATCGAAATGTTCTTGTCGTTTTTAACTTGCATGAAACGAGCTCATCGTTTTTCACTGTTTATTATGTTTGTATACATCTTATTGCATATGTTGGTAATTGTTCTAGCATACAAGTTATTATTTGTTGCATTTCATTATTATTTGGTCAGCGCTTGTATTAAATGTTAGCATCTTATAATTGTTTGAATGCATATGTTCAATGTTGTAAAGGCAACATCGTCGCATGTATCATGGCTTAAAACAAAAAGCGCATTTTTACAAAATTATACTTCATTCAAAGTTTTTAAAATAAAGGCAATATTTGGGAGTTTAGAAGCTCGAAAGATAACATCCTAACGTGCTGGGTGTCTATTTTTTCGGTCAACTAAAATAACCAAATATCCTTCTCATACACTTGGGGGGCTAAAGATGGTCTCGGCATCGAAGTGTGAATGTGTCATGTCCTAACGTGTTGGATGTGACATTTTCATCCCTTTGGAACGAGTTAAGTCTTAAGACTCGAATCTACTTGAAATAACCCTTTCCTCGGGAACCTTTCAACTCCAAATATGTTCAAATTTTCAACATTGGGACAATATCAATCAATTTGGTACCGATTTTGGGCGTCGCAAGGGTGCTCACCCTTCCTTGCACGTAACCGACTCCCGAACCTGTTTTCTCACATTTCGTAGACCAACAAAATTTTGTTTTAGTAAATGAAACTGTTTTATTAAAACAAGGTGATCCGATCACACTTAACAAAGATCGGTGGCGACTCCCCTTTTAAAGTCGATTCCCGTTTTGTCGAAAAATGGTTACGACAGTGAGTTCATTGCATTAAGAGAGTTGGTCTTTGCTGGTTTGTGAGTGTGGGATTCATTATTTGGTTCTAATCCAATTAACCAACCAAATTTTAATTCGATTTAGTGAATGAGTTAACTAGTTGCGTATCTAGGCCTGGCGGGCCTAGCACCTAAAATAGAAAATTGTTGATTTATACATTTTAAAAAAATTAAATTAATAAAAGTAAAATTATAATTTAGCTCCTTAAAAATAATAAAAATTTGATATAATCTTTTAAAAATTATAAAGATATATATTATTACAAATTAAAATTTAATTTCGAATTCCCTTAAAAAAATTTTTTGACTCCGCCCCTAGAGTTAACTTGATTATAAGTTAATTTAGTTTAATTAACGACATTAATGAATAACCCAAAAGTTGATATGTTGATGTTATTTTTTAGTATGAGTTAAGAATTTTTTTTGGGTTTATTACACTTAAGGTCACTTTAAAATAGAGTTTGTTCTATTTTAATCACTTAATTTTTTCTCAATTTAATCACTCTAATTAAGATAAATGTTCGAATTTGTCATTACCGTTAAAACTTTTGTTAATCTATTAATGGATTGCTGACCTGAACATTAATCAATCTAATAATGTCACTGACTTTTTTTTTTTTTTAACTTTTAACTAAAGCTTAAAATCTAAAAACATTTTTCCATTCCAAAAATTAGCTACTTCGTTATTCTAAACCCTGCAACAAGTTCAAACCCCCAATAACAAAGAACCAAATTTCAATTCAATCATGCTATTGGTTCTCCTTAAAATGCGAATTTAAAAAAAAAAACCCAAAAATATCTTCATATATTTTAAATTGTTGAGATCTATTCTAGAGAGAAAAATTGTTTGATCTACTATGTATAAAAAACAATCAATCCTAAAAGATTTTTGAGGAGATTTTATTGTTTCATTATCAATATTCTCATCAAATCGTTTATTTCTACTAACAATATGTTTTCTTTATGAAATTTATGTTCTATTTCTATCTCAATAGTTATTTCTTTAACGCACGTCATACTATTTTGGAATCCATATATTTTTCAAAAAAATGAAAGAAGACCTTTTAATTATTTTATAGCTATGTTATTTAGCATATCTTTTGATTGTAAATTTTTGCTAACGAGTTCATAGCAAATAATATTTCATACCAGATAGTCATCCCAACAAAAACTCAAAAATTTCAAGCTCATACGTTGCTAACATTCAGCTTCACTTTTGACTTTAGGATCATCATTAATTTCAACTAATTTCAATAAAGCATCTCCTATTTGTGGAGCTTGAAATATAGCTTTAACACTTTCAATACGACTTTCCCATCGTGTTTGTGACAATGATTTAAGAGTTAGGCTCGGTATATGGTCTTGTAGAATTTTCCATCTTTTCGTTAAAGAAAAGGATGGAACAATCACAAAGTACTAAATTTAGACTATGACAATCACATGGAGTACAAAATGATCTAGGATTAATATCTAAAAAATCTTTGTTGCACTCCTAGATGTTTTCCTTTCATATTAGATCTATTATCATATCCTCGTTCTCTTATGCTATCTATATCAAGTCCAACATTATTTATTTCATCCACAATAGCATCAAAAAGACCTTCTTCATAGATTTTTTCTTTTTTTTTTATCACGAAAGACCAAATTATTTTTACCAAGAATTTTTACTACATCAATTATTCTTATAAATACATTTCACCAATGTTGTTTTTCTCTATTTATTCGATCTTGGACATGTTTATCAATTGTTTTACTTTTTAATAATATTAATTTTAAATCTATCTACAAACTCATATTAGTAATATGCTCATTACTTATTTCATGTTTTCTTTAAGCTTTATACTAAGATTTCTGCAATTATTAGTACCTTCACTAGCTAGTTTACTTGTACTAGGCATAACATTAAACAATTTACAACAAAAATTAAATATTTTGTCTAAATCTTTGAAAAAAACTAACCATTTTCTTTCATGTTTCTCTCAATTTACCAACTTTTGAATATAGTGTGTACTTTCGATAATAAAAAAAAGCAATATAATGCATAGTTGAAAAATGTCTTGAAAAATTATCTTTTGGAAAGTCTATATATGTCAACAATTTTATTTGGATTTTCTTTTACTATAAGGTTTTTCAAGCTTGTATCAATACTATTTGTCCACCTACTTGGATTATAAATATTTTTAGCTTTAGGAATTGAATCATCTAATTCATCAACTTAGTTGTCTTCGTAATGAGCTTCGGGATCAACGTAAGTGTTTTTGTTAACTAATAACTCTTCTTCTTCTTCTAAAGTAAAATCTCATTATTGTCTATATCTGTAACGCCCCAAAAATCCCGAAACTTTAAATTTTTGTGCATTGAGGTTGGTATGTATGAGTAGCACTTAGAATATTAATTTTAAGGTATTTTCAGGATTATTTGAAGTCTTAAAGATAGGGAAGACCATAGGAAAAAAAATTATTTTTCTTGCTTTAGTAGACCCTAGTCTCAGGCATTAGGCCTTTTAAGCAGATTAAGAGAAAATAGGACACAAATGGGCTTGTGATCCAGTGGCAAGTGGCGTCACTTGGGGAGCAATAAGGTGGCGTGTTGTCAGTTGAGGAGGTCCATGGTTCGAGCATTAGGAGTGGTATTTTTGGAGTGTTTTATTTTGCATAGGTGGACGGCCAGAGTTGTGTTGAATATGAATTCTTGCGTTGGAGTGTTTGAGTGGTAAGGGGAACTGATAATGGAGGGAAATTCAGATAAGGCTAAGGTGTTATCAGGGAGGAAAGTTAGGAGATGAGGAGGGGGAAGAATTTGTGGCGAATGGGACTGTGGGGGAAGGAGTATTCAGCTTGTGGCTATAAAAGGAGAGGGCCGAATGCTTTGAAAGGTTCTTTGAGCTTTCATTTGTTTTTCTTTTTCCCCCTTAATCGGTTTTCCTATAGCCGAATTCTCCCTATTGCCGAAATCTCCTATAGCTGAATTCTTTTTGCCGAATTCTCTCATAGCAAACTCTCTTATTGCCAAATTACCATCATCCTTCCTTGCCGAAATTCCTATTTGTGCCAAACCCTTGCTATTTTCCTCCATCACAAATCAATTGTTATCTACTATCAGTCAAGGTTAAAAGCTAAATTTAGGCCTCAGGATCAAAAGTGGATTTGGTAAGTAATCGGATAACCTCTTTTGTACGTTTTTGCTAAAAGCCGAAGGGCTAACTAATTTTTTTGTCGTTAACCCTGTAATAACAAGGATAGGATTCTAAGATCACGAGCGTGGCAAGAATCACAAGCGAGTGGTAAGTGTACTCAACTCGATTATGGTTGTTTAAATGAATGGCCGAATGTGTGTATGATCTATAGGGGTGACTTGTGTGAATTATGAGTCACTCAGATTTTGATGGTGTATGTGTGAGTACAGATCTAGGGGATACTCTTGATTAGTAGCTAAGGAAGGGCTATTAGAACCCGATGGCACACGGTAAGGTTACGGTAAGGTTTCGGCTTTTGGTAAATGTTTTGATTTAGTGATTGATTGAAGGTTGATTGGTTATAGGTTCAAGGCTAAGGATAGTATAGCACGTCGCAGTAACCAGGTGTGTATAAACACTACACAACACACGATATCGGCAATGTCGGAAAGCCAGAAAGCCGAAAGTAGCTAAATGGGCCCTGTGGGCCCTGAGGCTAAGTTTGATGAAATTGTTTGGTTGGTTATACGAATTGAGTTAGTCATGCATGTTACACGATCTGGAATTTTTTTGGGCCTAATAGGCCATATGGATGAGATTTAGGCCTAATGGGCCGTAAAGATGTGATTTGGGCTTGATGGGCTTTATGGGGACGTAGACAAGTATGCTAGGGTTTAATGGACTTTAGGCCTAGTTCTGAACAACTCTTAAACCGCATAAGACTTAATCTAATAATTAAACATGTCCGTGGACAAGTCGTTGGGTTAGAGTGTGGCAATGGACATACGCATGTCTAGGATTGGATCTAGGGAGAGCTTGGTACTTAAGCGGTCTTAGCGACCCACCTCCTCTTCTCTGGAATCCTACCTGGTGCATAGTGTCTGTTCACTCTAGCCGCAAGGATTTGTTAATGGGCCAAAGTTTATAACTAAAACCCGAAAGGGACCAAATACCCCTGATTTGTAAAATTACCAGAATACCCTTGATTTGAAAATTACCAAAATATCCATAAATTTGTAAAATTACTAAAATACCCCTAATTTGTAAAATTACCAGAATACCCTTGATTTGAAAATTACCAAAATATCCTCATTTACAAAATTTCCAAAGTATCCCTGTTTTGCAAAATTACCTAAATACCCCTGTAGAGTAGATTTACGGAAATACCCTTGGGTAGTGAAATTACTAAAATACCCCTAAGTGCCGAATGTGTGGAAATGTGTATGTTGCATTCATGGAATATATGTTGCACTTGGGTGGGTTTTAATGATACGAAGGAAGATTTGAGGATCGCATAGTCGCTTGACGACTGTGGATCCACCGGTGGCTTTAAGCCCATTATAGCAGCTTTGCTGTAACGTTTGAGTAGTGTCGCTGCTGTGCTACCTTTGGAGTGTAGGGATGGGTGGGTTGATATTTATATCCCCACAAGTGTGTAGGGTTGGAAGGGAAATGGTGTGCAGGGTTGGATTTGGGATGGGTGCATTGCATTCATGTGACACTGATATGGTATGAGGTCATTGTGGGCTAAGGCCCAAAACCACCGTTTTTGATAGGGCTTAGGCCCAATGTGATAATTGTATGTTGATTGGATTACCAAGGGTCGTACATACTGAGTTTCGAAACTCACCCCTTTTTATTAAATGTTTCAGGTGATCCTCAGTAAACGGCTCGACGTGAGAGAGGTCTCGGAGATGGCCACACTAGAAGATAT
Source organism: Gossypium australe (assembly GCA_005393395.2). Lineage (NCBI taxonomy): Eukaryota > Viridiplantae > Streptophyta > Magnoliopsida > Malvales > Malvaceae > Gossypium > Gossypium australe. The sequence continues at coordinate 5,275,719 of CM016620.1, read as the reverse complement.
TTAGAAGTTATATTTAATTGTTTTAAAAGACATGATTTTAATTTCTTTATTTTCATTGGATGTAATAAGGCCTTGTACTCCGTTTTGACTTTGGGTTTAGAGTTTTGTTGATTCAACTGTTTACTTAATTATTAAACCTGAGTAATTTCTTATGTTTAAACATGGTTTTCGGAATACTTAAAATAATTAAATGAGCTTTTATCATTACTTAACAAGACTCATAGATTTTGGGCCTTTGGGTCCTAAAATTTAACTTAGCAAAATCGTTTTGAGATATGCCTTTGATGTGACATTCCTGGATTCGGCCATAACGTCTGGGCCGCGTCTGGGGGTGTTACAATATCTATATTGTTAACTTTCTCATTCATAGAATAATGACCCAAATTTTCCAATCTATTTTTTTTAGTGGTTTTTGTTCATCAAGAGCCCCCTTTTGTGTCTTTATTAATTCTTCAACTTTTTTTTTGAGTTTCAAATAATCAAATTCATATTTTTTGTTTGGGATCTTTTAAATATTTTATATAGACGCGTTCTCAAAATATCGATTAAAGGACTAATGTAAACAAAAATATTGATTATATAGAAAAAAAATAAGTTCAAACAAACCAATAATTCGTTTTATTTTTCATTCCAATTAGAATTGCTCCTTCTTTTCTTTTCTTCCCCTTTTCTTTTCATCATATCTCCATTTTATTGCTGATAATTATTTTGACATTTCCCAAATTAAAATCAAATTTCGTTAAACCATTTCTCTACCAGTTGTCAAATTCAACATCCATAGCTACGAATTTTTGTTAAAAGTTTGATAAGTATTCTCGTTTCAATTAGTAGAACTCATAAAATCTGAAACAACATCAATCCACGCTAATCTTTCAATTCGATTACACTATCTTGCAATTGTAATAGGCCCAATTTACCCGATCCCAAAACCAATAAAAACCAAAATAAAAATAAAACTAAAAAACCAATTACAAGCCCAGAACAAAAACCCTAACCCAAAATTTACAACAGCCCGTGGCCCAAAAACTTAAAATTTTTCAGAAAAAAAGGGACCTAAACCCTAATGCGCCGCACCACCCACGTGCCTCCGCAGCGCGCCCACCACCCGAGGCTTGGCCGCCTTGCACCAGAATAGCAAGGACTGCCTCGTTCACTCTATCACCTGCAAAAAAAAAAAAGGGAAAACAGAACACAGAAACAGGGCAGAGCAATAGTAAAAATAAAAATAAACAGTAGAATAATATTGTAAAACAACTATAAAAAGCCTAAAAAACAGATTGTAAAGAGATATTTTTTTTTTCTGGAAAATCGAAATAAAAAAAAACAAAAACAAAGCAATCAAAAATTTCAAAGGTGATCTCTTTTTATTTTTCTTTTTTTTTTCTCTTTGAATCTATTATTATATATACAAAAAATATAATAAAAAAAAACTCACCTGGTGTTCGTTTTCTGCCTTCGGAAGTCGAAGGGTTCTTTGCCTTTTGGCGATTTTTTGGCTAGCTTATAAAAAAATTGACCCTAGATTCAGACTCGGGGAGCCGAAACAACCAAAAGGGAAGTTTTTATTTTTTCGGCCATCGTAGACAGTGGCATCGTCGTCGGTGACCGGCGGCCGCCACGGTGGTCCGGCGATCGGAGCCATGTCCTGCGGGGGGGGAGATTTTGAGAGAGTTGAGAGAGTTTTTATTTATTTATTTATTTTGAAAAAGAAGAGAAGTAAAAAAGAATTTTTAACAAAAATTTTGACTTATATAATGAAAGTAAAACGACGTCGTTTCACTTAGGGACCATTAGCGCCAAAACGGCACTGTTTAAGACCTACCCGCGCGCGACCTGACCCGCTCCGGGGGGATCCATGTGTTTTAAGTTTTTAGGTTATTTACGCCCCTGGTCCTTCTGTATTTTTGGGTTGTTTTAATTTAGTCCTATTTTCATTTTTTTAATTTGGCCCGATAATTTCGCGTTTATTCCATTTTAGTCCCTACTGGAACTGTGCGTTTTGGAGGACAGGGATACTTCCCTATTTGGTCCCTCCCTGTTATTCGCGCGTTACAAATTGGTCCTTTACCTTATTTTCATTCCCGATTTTTGCCCAAAATTTTGTTTAAACTTCAATTAGGTCCTTTAGACATTTATTTTATTATGATTTAGGCCCTTAATTTCATTTTAATTCCAATCTGATCCTTATTTATTTAATTTCAACCATTTATAGATTTTTTTTATATATTATTTATCTATTTATTTATTGTTCCTTATTTTTTAGTATTTAAAATTAATTTATTTCCTTTATTGTGCATTTTTATTTTATTTTATTTTATATTATTATTATTTATTTTCTTATTATTATTTTTATTTTTTTGGCCTTTATCATTGCTGTTATTATTTCACTATTTATTTACTCATTTATTTATTTATTATTTTTTATACCTTTAAAAATTAGATTATTTATGTTTTTACTTATACATATATTATTATTATTATTATTATTATTATTATTATTATTATCATCATCATTATTATTATTTTATCTATTAATATATATTTTTATATATTTTATTACAAATTTTACCTTTAATTTCATTTATGTTTTACGTTGATTCTTTACTTTCAATATTTTTACAAACTATTTTCCATTTTTCCTTATATTTATTTATGTCTCTATTTTATTTATTTCTTTGTCTTTATTATATTTGAAAATTGATATTGTCATTTCATGTGCATATTTTATCATTAGTATTATTATCGTTATCATTGTCATTATTTTTTTTTTGTTAATATTGATATTACAATGACTCGTATTATTAGTTGCTTATTAATACATTTATATTGTTGCCGTTTATTAATGTAACATTTGATTCATATATCATTTTTAATATTACGTTGATTCTTACCCAAGTATGCAAGAATAAAATTTTCAAAATAAGGTAATGTTTCACGTTTGGGGAATTCGAAAAATCGCACCCTAACTTACGGGGTTTGGTTTTCTTGTTGAACTTAAAATAACCAAACATCCTTTTAAAATTAAAATACATGAGATTTTAAATAAAAAAAAGGACAAGCTCATTCTTGAGGATTCAAGGTGTTGTGTCTTAACTTACGGGATGTGACATTTTGCTATCTCGAGATGAGAGGGTCTTCAACATACTTTTCGATTTATTTTTAATAAAATTAACATTAATACAAAAAGGGATCATATTTTAAAATATTTTTCAAATATTCAATTTTCGACATTGAGACTTTAATTAAACAACTAGGTACCAATTTTGGGCGTTAAGAGGGTACTAATCCTTCCTCGTGCGTAACTGACTCCCGAACCTGTTTTCCTGGATTTCATAGACCAAAAATCTTTGTTTTAGTAAATCAAACGTTTATTAAAACAATTAAATTACAAGGTGACCCGATCACACCTCATAAAAAAAAGATTGATGGCGACTCCCATTTTTCGTTTTTTAAAACAAAAGTCGAACTTTCAAAAAAAGAGGTTTCGATAGCGATTATTGTCGGATCTTTCCATTAATCTCATCAAGTCTTAAAATCAATTGCTAATTCATGCGAATATGTCATTTGAAGGACCTGTTTTAGGTGCATCGGATCAAAGTTGACTGCAAGGGACGTCTTTCGGGCTTTCGGGCTTTCGGGCTTTCGGTGAAAGGTGTGTGTTTTTTTACAAGTGAATTGGGGCAAACCATGCCTAGGATTAGGGCCACACGGGCATGTGGACCACACAACCCCTCACACGACCATGTGCCTTTGAAACCCAAGGCTAGTTTGAATCTCACACGGCCAATATCCTCTTACACGGTTGTGTCTCCCCTGTAGCTTAATTTTGAAAATTCCATACGGCCACAGTTTGTTACACTGCCTGGCCACATGGCCATGTAACTCCTCCACACGACTTTAACCACTCTCACACGACCTGGTCACATGGCTGCGTAATCCCTATTTTTCATATTTTACAATTTTACCCAGAATTTTATAATTTGTTCAATTTAGTCTCTGGACAGTCCCCGAATTATTTTTAGAGATTTATTTCTTTCAATTGAATCTATAAGAATATGAATATTGAAATGCACACATGTTCTAATTAACCAAACTATTATTGTATTTGTAATGTGAATAACATATGCCTATTGCATTTGTACTACTGATTGTATGTTCTGTTAGAAAATATGGACATCACATATATAATAAGGGTAATTACATGTTATTATTTACTATCATGATAGGTTAGCCCAAATTGAAAGTGATCTAATTTGGTTAAAATTTTATTGGACTTTAATTATTAAATAAAGTATGGGTTAAATATGTGTAGATACTCTTCTAATCAAATTCTAATTAATGATGGGCTAATTAGAATTTGATTAGAACTAATATGCCAAGGTTATAAATATTAGGGCCCCAAATTATACACAAGATATCTTTTCTAATATCCCGTCATTAGGAAAGAGAGAGCACGTATTCTCTGAATTTCTTGTGTGCTAATTTGGAATATCAAATCCTCAAGATTCGGTAAAACTTCAAGGAATTCATGGATTCAGGTACGCTTCCGCATCTAGTTTTGTTCTTGATTTATTCTTGATGAATTGACAATATAGATCATGGTTTATTAAATTTTATTTCAGATTTATTTTACAAATCTAACATGTTCAACATGCATTATATTACCGTTAAACCAAACACATGATAAGTATGTCTTTTGCTACTGAATTTATCGATTATACACATATTATTTGCTACTGCATAGAACTGTTATAAGCATAATGGTTGCTACCATATTGTTCTGTTAAAAGCATATTAAATGCCATCGTATTAACCTGTTTTGAACATGCCTTATTGCATTACATGGGGTGGGATGATATGTACAGAGGAAGTATTGGTAGTTTATTTACAAATTTTGCTATGCACCCATAGCCATCGACAATGTTTTCCTATTAACTGTAAATATGTTATGCATCCACAACCCATCGACAACTATTACCTGCAAACATGTTGTGCATCCACAGCCAGTGACAAATTTTATCTGCATTATTTTGTTGTGTAACCACAACCATTGGCATATTTTATCTGCAGTGTTTTTGTTGTGTATCCATACCATAGGAAGATTCCGTTGGTGGTGTTTTTATTATGGGCCCATAACCATTGGCTGTTTATCTGCAAACCATTGGTGGTTAAAACCACAACTCGATGTGTAGGTGGTTGGAGCTCAGGGGAACTCCCATTGTGGTGTGTAGCGGTGGGATAAGACAAGTTTTGTTAAATCGAAACTGTATTGCATTCATAAAGCATGTGCATACAATTATGGGATTTCTGATGCTGTTACATATATATATATATATATATATTCTGTAAGTGATCTGAAATATCGATAATCTGAAATTGCTATTGTGAGTTATTTTGTGTGTCTTGTTTATGTATGCTTAATCATTTGCATTGATTTTCTTGTGATGAAACTCACACTGAGCTTCATAGTTCACTCCCTTTTTATTTCCTTCTTTACAGATAACCCACCAAGTTAGGATGCTAACACCACATCCGGAGGGTCTCGACTCGGGTTTTATCTATTAAAATATTTTAGGCTTTTTATTTGATATTTCTATTATTCAGAGACTGTATTATTTTATTTTGAATTGTGACATAAAACATAAGATTTGAGTTTTTTTTATATCGCTTGCATGACATTTATTTTGATTTTAGGATATCAAATTATGAATATTAATTAATTTATGCATGAACTTTGAATTTTATTAAAAACTAAATTGAATATCTGTAACAACCCAACTACGACCCTAGTCGGAACAGTGGTTTCGGGACCACGAATCCGAATCAGAAAAGTATTTTTATTTATTATTTGATATTTATGTTATGTGGATAAGCATGTTTTAAAATATTATTCCATAATTTGTGCTTTTGGTCGACTAATTTTAGTAAAGGATTAAATTGTTAGGTGGTCGAAGTAGTAAGTATTTAGTGGAAGGGTTTAATTGAATTACTTCTTAAATGAATGGTTTTGCATGTCAAATTGCCCAAAGGATCTAGTAGTGGACGGTAATCATGGGGGGAAATTGATTTTTTATTGTTATTTGACTTTTATGTTAACTAATAAGAATAAAAAAAGGGTGATATTACTTTAATAATAATTTAATTAAGAGAGGAAAGAGAGATCATCATCTTCCTTCTTCCATCACCGTAGAAAACAAAGAAAAAAAGGGGGGAAGCTAAAACCTTTGCTACATTCGGCCATTGCATGTTTATGAGGTAAGAAATTAAGCTTAATTTTTTTTTATGAATCTTAGCACTTGTAAGTTAGTCATCTTGAGTAATATTAAACTCATGTCAAGGATTTGGGATTTTAAATCATGTTTTAGGTTCGGCCATGAGTAAATGTGTTGGATTTAGTTGGTTTGATGGAAGTAGGTTAAGCATGAGTTAGGCATCAACATGATTAAGTAGAAAATTTGGATGAAATGGATGTATGGTAGCTTGAATTTTTTTGAAAGAAATTTTATGAGTGAAGGCCAAAATGTTGAACATTTGGCTTGTATAGTCTCGTGAATGGGAGAGGAGGATTTGGTCCTCTTGTAACAAAGCCAAAGAAATTATGTTATTGAGTGTTCTTTGCTTTGGGGATTAATTTATAAAAAGGTTAAAATTTTAGGGCATATCGGTAATTTAGAAATTTTAAGTGTTATAGAATTTAATGTTATATGGGGAATTGAATAAGAAGAGAAGCATTCGGTCATAGCCTATAAGAGTGCAATGTGTTATATTTTTGAATGATTGAGAAATTGGAAAATTATCCAATTTTGCATTTTTTTTTAGCTAGAAAGAATGAGATCTTATTGAAATGAGCTATTTTGTGAAACCATTATAGATCAAGGACGTAAAGAAACGGAAAAGGATCGGGGAAAAGCTAAATTAGACGATTAGCCGGAAAATCTTAGCTCATCAATCAAGAGGTAAGTTCATAAGTAATTGAATTTAAGCAAATTATTTACTACAATGAAATATATACTCTCAACCGAATTTCCTTGCTTATAGAGTTCTTAATTTTCGAATGAAAGGTGAAATATTTAAAAGTATTGGTTGAATGTAAGTTTATCATGTGTATACATGTAGTTGGTTATTTATATCTTTTGATTTGTTGAATTGGGAATATTGGTTTATAAATTGCCGAATCTATTATGGTATGAAACTCAATGTATGTACAAGTCGATTGTATGCAAATCATGAATGGAATTATATAAATATATATATTTGGATTGTTATATAAACTATGGATGGGCTAATAGCTAAGTATGAGTCATTAAATAAGTGATGTTTATAATTATATGGAAGAGTTTGAATGGAATGATAGATATAGTAAGGAGAGTTGATTTGATTATAGATATATGCATATAATTTGAGTACCGAACATGAACCTTAGCATATGAGTATTATGAAATCGGTTGTAAGACATTATATGTGCGGAAAATATGTAACGGCTCTATGTGAGCGATACGTTACGGGAAATTGGCACTGTATGTGCGGAAACGTTATGTAACGGCTCTATGTGAGCGATACGTTACGGGAAATTGGCACTGTATGTGCGGAAAATATGTAACTCTATGTGAGCGATACGTTACGGGAAATTGGCACTGTATGTGCGGAAAATATGTAACGGCTCTATGCGAGCGATACGTTACGGGAAATTGGCACTGTATGTGCGGAAAATATGTAACGACTCTATGTGAGCGATATGTTACGGGAAATTGGCACTGTGTATGTAGCGGCTCTATGTGAGCGATATGTTACGGGAATTACTTTAAGTATAAGGATTGGCATGTTCCATAAATAATGAAATCTCTAAAGGAGGTACATGGGAGTGTCAAGTATGTATGTAATGTATGTTAGATTGTTAAATTGGTAAGTTAGGTAATACTTTGAGATATGAGGATTTAAATGTAGATATTTGGGATATCATGGTGATTGAATGATTGGTAATTAGGTATGTGAGTGAAAGCTATAAGTTAAATTCATAATTGAGATGAGTTGAATAAAACTTGTATAATATTTGGTTATGCTTATTTTCCTTTACTTAGAACTTACTAAGCTATTATAGCTTACCGGATGTGTGTTGTTTATTTGTTTTAGATCTGAAGGTTGAAGCTCGAAATCGGGAATCTGAGTCGAAGTCTATCACATTATCAAACACTTTTGGTATTTGGTTTCTTTTACTTAGTATAAGACTTTGGAAATATGGCATGTATAAGCTTGAATAATTATGGAATTCTTTTGTTTAAAATGTATATAAATGCCGTGCGAAGATGGCTTTATTTCTATACTTGGGTTGAGTTGTTATGCTTGAGTTAATGTGTATGCTTGTGCATTTTTTATCTTTATATATATATACATGTTTTTGTTTGTATACTACTTGAAGCTTAAAAGAAAAAGAAAAGGGGGTAGTTATTTTAGGAAATTCGAATGGATGTATCATGAATATAGTAGATACAAATTGATGTTAATTTATTTAATTATCTATGGTTTAGTTGCACATGAGTTTGGTCTATTATTGATGTGTTCGAATACATTAAAACCATAACTTGAAGGCATTTTAAATTTGATATGTATGTGATAAGTGAGATCATAAGCTTGTTTCGAATAAGGTAAATAGTACCTAATGGTTATTGAATATCTTTTGCTTAAACTTGTATGTATGTGCAATACTTGTCATGAAAGAATTAGGTCATAATTATATAGGTGACTAATGAATGTATTATATTATGGATTAAGTTGAAATATGTAACTTTATAAGTATTTGGCCATAGTAGTGTTTTGGATTGAAGGTCATATTTTTCATCGGAGGTTTTAAAATGGGTAATTATTGTTGTGAGAAATTAGAGTTGATGGTATTTAGTTTAATTGATGCTATTGTCAATATGGGTGATATGTTCGTTGATATTTTGATTTTTGAATGAATGAATGAATATGATTAATTGTGACGTTATAGAGCAGTTTGAATTAATGTATGAAGTAGTAATATAAGGTGCTTGACTAGTGATTGTTATAGTAATACCCGTAACCCTAATCCGATGATAGACACGGGTTAGGGGTGTTACAATATCACTTTTTGTTACTAGGTTATAATTGAATTTGGGGTAATAAAAAAATTAGGAATTAGTTAAGTTTCAAAGGAAATCACCATTATATGAAAACGTATAACTTAATCCTTTTTATTATTACTAATTGATGAGTTTTTCTGAAAATTCAACTTTTTTTATTTTAAATTAAACAAATGTTTTAATATGATTGTTTTATAAACTCCGATAGGTTACTAGGTCATTGGTGACTAAGGTAATCTTCCGAATTCGAGTCTAACGTCTAAGCCGGATTAGGGAAGTTAAAAAACATTTAAACTTCTATTTCATAGCTAGTTTTGACTATATATATATATATATATATATATATATATATATATAGGCCTATATTTTGGGAGCATAAAACAAGGGTTTCACTTGCTTTACCCTTGAAACACCCCTACGTGATTGTATCTATCTATTTATTGTCGAAAACCATTCTTTTAAAAGGGGATCGACTTTTATTTTGAAAATGAAAACAAACATGGGAGTCGCCACCAATCCTTTTTATTTAGGTGTGATCGGATCACCTTGCAATTCAATCATTTTAATAAAAGTTTAAATTTACTAAAACGATAATTTTTGGTCTACAAAATCTAGAAAACGGGTTCGGGAGTCGGTTACGCACGAAGAAGGATTAGTACCCTCGTAACGCCCAAAATTGGTACATAATTGATTAATAAATGTCTTAGTGCAGAAAATTGAGAATTTTGAAGAGATTTTAAAATACGATCCTTTGTTAAAATATTACTTAGTTAAAAAAATTACAAAAAGAATGGCATATTTCACGTTAATCGAGAAAAAGGATTACGTCCCGTAAGTTAGGATACAATGCCTTAAATCCTCGAAACGAGAATAAGCACAAAAAAATTTATTTATTTGAAAGATGTTTGATGATCTTGGTTTTAGAAAGAAATCATTTTCCATAAGTCAAAACACGATCTTATCCATAATTCCCGAGATTATTTGGAAAAATTTTAAAACGTTCGTTTGTTCAGATTTATCGAAAAAGTCGAAACCCCGTAAGTTAGGGAATAACCTTTCGAATTTTAAAACATGAAATATCGCTTATTTTAAAACAAAAATTTTAATGCGTTGGGTAAAGATTGATGTAACACGAATTGGTAGTGAAATAAATTTTGATGTTAATATGCCTAACAGAATAACAATAAATGCATTAATATGAATGAAAATAATAAAGATGAAAACAAAATAAAATAAATAAAACCAACAAGCTAAAAAAATAATAAATAAAAAGTAAAAAGTAAATAAATAAACAAATAAAAGTTTAAAATAAAAGGATAGGCAAATAAATAAGGCATTAAATAAAACAAATTAAAAGGATAATAATAAGAATAAGAATAAGAATAGTAAAAATAATAGTGATAATAGTGATAATAATAATAAAATTATTTAATTTAATAATAAAATAGCTAAAATAACCAAAAAGAGACTAATTTGTACTTAAAACAGAAATTCGAGGCAAATCTGAAATAAATAAAAAAGAAAAAGGACCAAGTAGCATGCGCGAATAACAAGGAGGGACCAAAATGGGAAATAATCCCTACCCTCCAAAACGCACAATTCCAAAAGGACGGAAGTGAAACTGAAATAAAATTCTGGGGTAAAAATTAGAAATAAAATAATCTGGATTTAAAAATAGAAAATGAGGAAGGACCAAAACCAACGCGTGAAAACTGCAGGGGTCATATGGGAAAATATCCCAAACCCTTTTTATGTGCATTGTTTAGGACCAAAATAAAACAACAAAAAAATTGTAGGGGTAAATTCAAAAGATAAAAGAAAACTAAAATAGGGACCAAATTGAAAACAACCTCAAAAGTGGAAGGACTAAGGGTGCAAATAAACTCTTAGTCCAAAAACACGCGGATCCTAGGCGATTATGGGTCGGGTTTCGGGTCAGAGGCCAAAACGATATCGTTTTGGCCTCTGAAATTAATCTTCGAAACGACGTTGTTTCTTGTTGCTATATAAACATAATTTTTTTTTTAAAAAAACTCATTTTTGCAGAAAATTAAAAAAACTTCTTGTTTTCTCTGCTGGGGTTTTTACTCCGACCATCGATCACCGACGACGGCGCCGTCGTCCGCGGTGACCGAAAATTTCAAAAAGAGCCATTTTTCTTGGCTTTTCAAATCTGAGCCCCCCCCCCCAGATGCCATTTTTCATCGAAAATGGCAGACCTTGGCCGCATACGACAGCCGAATATCAAAGGTCAGACGATTTTCTACCCCATTTTTTTGTATTTTTTCGTTATTTTCCTTTAAAAGACTAGTAAAAGATGGAAAAAAATAAAAAAAAAAAACACAATAGGAACCACCTTTAAGCTTTTGCGATTCGATTTCTTGTCTGTATTTTCTCTTCTATTCGAAAATTTGTTTTTCTTTTGTATTTGATTTCGTGTGTAAAAAAATTACAAAGGTTTGTTCCTGGATTTTTATAGCCGAAATTGAAAAAAAAAATACAATATTTTTGCTCTATTTTTTCTGTGCTGTTGTGTTTTGTCTCGTTTGCAGGTACTGTTTTGGAGGTACGGGTGCGGACGTCGAGGGGTTGCGGCGGCACACCTAGCTAGGGTTCCCCATTTCTGCTGTTAGGCTGAAAACAATTTAGGTTTGGACTGTTTGGGCTCTAGGGTTTTTTAATTGTTGGAGCTATTTTGTAAATTGGGCTTGTAACAGTAAACTTGAACCGTTAAATATTAGACCTTTTTTTTTTGAATTTGTATTTAGGTTTCTAGTTTGTTAATTAGGCCCGGACAAATTTGGGCATGTACATTTATATATATCGCATAAAAAACTTGAAATTTTATTAATAAAATAACATTAGCAATAACAAGGTCGTGGATCTCAATAGGATACTACATATTTGTTTAGTAAAACCAAAACTAACCAAAAATAAAATTATTTGGAATGGGTTAATTCATTAATTCGGTTTGGGTAATTGCTAAAACTTCAATTAATTCATTCAATGGAAGTTTGGTGAAGTAATTAATAAAAATTTGCTCTATTTTTTTTGGTTTATATGTTGAAACGAAAAAAATTAATTAAGTTTTATATTAAATTTGCATTCAATTAAAGTCTTGTCCTTAATAAAAAAAATTAATTAAGCCCATCTGTTATCGATTTTCGTCGTTGACCATATTAATCGTTAAAAAGAATTGACGGACCAATCGAATGGTAACATGTGATAGTTTATGGCTTAATCTAATATTTTCCCATAAAAAATATTAAAAAATTAAAAAATATAAAATTAAAAATTAAAAATATTTTAAAATTAATATAAACTTATAACAATCATAAAAAAAATAACTTATAAATATATAAAAAATCTATAAATTTTAATAAATTATATTTTTTATAAAAAAATAAAACGTATACAAATTCTTAAAAAACTTATAAAAAATCATAAAAATTATTAAGAACATTAAAATTGATACAAACTTATAAAAATTATTAAAAAAATCATAAAAACTTGAATTAGACTAAATTAGTTGATCGGACCGATTATACCGAAATCAACAAGGGTACCAATCTGGAGAAAGCCATTAGATTGGTCGACTCGGGAGTCAGGCAATTAAATTGATTTTTAATATTTTATTTTTTAAACTGGACGAATTGGCAAACCGGTGGCTTGATCGGCTTGATCACTGATCCAACTATATAAAAAAAACTTAATTTTGAATTTGTTTTTATTAATTTTATAAAATTTCACTATCCAACTATTAGTTTATGTCAATATGAAATATTTTGACCAAGGTTTTCAGAATCAGACCGATGTCAAATTACTAAGGCTACCGGTTTGCCAGTTCGACCGGTCCATCCAATTTAATTAAAGAATATATTAAAAAAATTGGTTCAATTGCTTGGCTCCTAGGCTAACCAATCTAATGTCTTTCTTTGGACTGGTACCCTTGCCGATTTCTGTCTAACTAGTCCAACAAATTGATTCGGTATAGTTCATGTTTTTATGATTTTTTTAATAATTTTATATCATTTTTATTTTATTTTTATATTTTTCAAAAAAATTTATGATTTTTATAAGTTTTTAAAAAATTTTATAGGTTTTTTTATAAAATTGTAAATATGTTTTATTAATTTTACAAATTGTTTATAATTTATTATTATTTATAATATTGTAAGTTTTTATTAAATTTTATAAGTTTATATCAATTTTAATATTCTTTAATATTTAATGATTTTTATGATATTTTTCTTATTTTTTCTGATTTTTTAATATTTTTTATGGAAAAATATTAGAATAAATCAGAAGCTGCCATGTGTCACCATTCGATAGGTCCATCAATTTTTTTAACGGTTAACATTGTCAATGATGAAAACCGTTAAGGGAAGTACTTAATTGATTTTTTTTATTAATAGCAAGGGCTTAATTAAATGCGAATTTAATACAATAGCTTAAATGATTTTTTTCTCATGTTAAAGGAACTTTTTTAGGACATATAATCATTATTTCTTTTTTTTTAAAGAAATGGTTGTAAGTTTCTGGTTAGATTGTTTGTGGGTGTTTTCTCATCCGGGGTCTCAACTTAAGGCTGTTTAATGGAGGAAGTTGGCTATTGATCTTGGCTGTGGGTAGGTACTGAAGGCATACCACAAACTTTCAAAATGAAATGGTGGGGATCTAGCTTGGATGTTCACCTTCTTCTTCTTTTATGCATCTAAGCTCAAATATTAGATGTTATATTAGGGTGAGGTGTTTTTTTCCTTGTCATTTGGATTTAGTTCTGTAACTTGACTTTTGATGTGATTATGTTTAGGTCTTCCTTTATTTTTATTTGGGTTTGGGTCTACATTACAGCTTGTTGGAGAACTTTGATTATTTTGATTGTCCTCTTCAAGTGACATAAGGAACCAATTGGCATAACCATGGTGATAACATGTGATGACGCCATCAAATTACCTCACCTGCTTACACCGAAGCATATGACCATCTCTATCATAAGAATCATAGTCTTAGGTAAGCCATTGTTAGACTAATTGAGAAATTACTCTTCCCCAGCACAAGATCCAACATATATATATATATATATATATATATATATATATGAAAACCATCTTCTTTCACCAAAGCATGACCATCTCTATCATACGAATCATAGTCTTAGGTAAGCCATTGTTAGACTAATTGAGAAATTACTCTTCCCCAGCACAAGATCCAACATATATATATATATGTGAAAACCATAACGAGGAATCATAATGCTTGTGAAGATGACGATGGATTAATCAAACGTAATGGACCCACCTCATTGCTAACATCACTCTTGCTTACGCCAACAGAAAATTAATGTCCATGTAAATGACCTGTTTACATCTAGCTCCAACAGATGATTGCAGGTAGGCTTTACATGGATGGGGAGCTTTTTACGTGGTAAAAATATCATAGAAATCCTTATACTTGGATTAAAAATTAAATTTACTTTTTTTATTGAAGATTTAATCAAGTTTTACTGTTAAAAAACTAACGAGTCTGACCTACAAGTCACCACCAAGTTGCTAAATTCCTGGTTTGTTTTTTGTAATGCTTAGCGGCCAACCTGCATTGAAATTGGAACATATGGAATAGCCCACATGGTAAAGAAGATGTGCATTTACAAATGGAGAGTAGTTCTCGAAGAATACTCGATAAGAAACTTTTTCTACCTTCCAAAAGTTGCTATGAAACCATGCCAACAAGAGTTGCGCGCATCCAATGAATCTTTCTTCACCCGCTCTTCGACATGCATTCAAAATTCGGAATGTTTCGGCCAAAATTGTAGGGACGGGCGTGACCCTCTTATTAAGTCTGTCGAACAAATCTGAAACTGCCTTGTCCATGTGCTCTAGTGCTTTAGGGAAAACAACTAGCCCTTAAATGCTCAAAGCGAAGACATCGACCCTTTTCTTCATATCTGGGTGTGCTAAGATCAAATCTCGCAAACTATTCCAAGGGATACATTTACCATCCCCCTTTTGCTTGATCTGGGCTGCAACCCATTGCTCACTCATTCTCGTGATGTTCATTAGGTTCTTTAGGAAGGTCGAGACATTAGCGGCTCTAGAATAAACCTTGTCGGGTCGAATTTTCAGGGAACGAAGTAAGGTCGTGTATTCTTCCACAGTAGGTACTAAGTCCACTTTTCCAAAAGTAAAGCAGTTGTAGGTGGGATTCCAAAATTGAGCCAGAGCTCGAAACAAGTGATTGTCCACTTTGATATCGAGTAGACAGGGCAAATCACCATAATTATAGTAAAATAGCTGCTTGATTTCATCATCCCATTGGATCCATATCTCTTTCAGTTCTTAGAGATTGTTTTGGGTCAGCTGATACGAGTGAAGTCCCACAATTTTGACACGTACCCCTCTGTTAAACTATCACCTTTCTCTAGTCGCGTTTTCTCAGACCATATTCAGACAGCCGTGTTATCTTCCATTTTATCAAGAAATCCGTTCTCCATGGCAAGCTTTCTATTTAGTAATTGAACGTGAATCAACACTCTTTTATGATGAAAATGTCATGCAATCACAGTCAAAGTAAAACAAAACAAGTAAGTATACAAAGTGATCGTTGTTTTGTGCGATGTTAAAGTCTTAAAATTTATAAAGAATGATCGAACCTAGAAACTAACTATGACAATGATCTGAGGCAAGCGCACCTATCGAACAATAGTATAGTTAAGGCAAGACCGGATTGTCGAACCCAAAGGAACTAAAAGTCCTAATACTAAATTTCTTTTTATTATCTAGCCTAAAATAAAGGGAATTTGTTGTGTAATCTAAATTAACTAACTACTAAGCTAAAGACTCTAAGACAAAGAAGAATGAAATTGGGAGAAAAACTTTAGGAAAAACCAATTGATTAAGACGATACCTAAGGAAGAATCCACCTAAACTTCACTTGTTATCTAACTCTGAACCAGGCGTATTCACTTGACTTGATCCGTAAGATTCCCTAACATATATTAATCCCTCTCTCGAGGCGACTAACATCTAACCCTAGGTTGATTAATTAAAATATCTTTCTAATTAAAACCCCTAAAATTGCAATAACTCGATCTATGGACTCCCATATTAGGTTTCACCCTAATCCGGCAAAATCTCGTCTCCCTATCTCTAGGCGTGCAATCAACTCCGCTTAACTATGCTAGATCTACTCTTAGGCAAAGACTTTTGCTCCTCCACCTAAGCACATCACACTTGAATCAATATCCCGAAAGTATCAACACAAGAATTAAGAACAAGTCAAATATTTATCATATAGTTCAGCAAACGATAACAAGATTCATCTTAGGTTTCATCCCCCTCAGGTATCTGAGGGTTTAGTTCATAATAATAAAAGAATACATCTCAAAAGAAAAGATAAAACAAAATATAAGAAATCCCTAAAACCCCCTGAAGGAATTAAAAGAGAGATCCTCTGTCTTGAGTATGATTCCGGCTTCTTGAGATGAATCAACTGGCTATCTTCAAGTGAATTCCCACAAATCTGCCCTCCTTGGCCTAGTTGGACGCCCCCTGACTAAAGCCCTAGGTTCCGGCTTCTGCTGAACTCCCTCTTAAGTTGCCCCCTAGGGTGTTTATATAGGCTTTGAGATGCCTTACTTGGCCCCTAAGTATCGTAATCCAAGTAGAATTCCTACTAGGGTGTTTAAATAGGCTTTGGAATGTGTTTCTTTGCCTCCAAATATCCTATTCCGAGTGAAATTCTTCTTTCTCATGGCAGGGACACGCCCATGGCACACGACTGTGTAATTGTGGCCAGGCCGTTTTTGAGTCTGTTGAATGAGGCACGGCTGTGTGGTCTTGGGCCCAGGCCGTGTTGATTTTGTGATATGGCCAATTTACTCCGTTTTGGGCCCATTTCTTATTCTTTTCATCCTTCAGTGCTCTCCTGAGTATAATACATGAAAACAAAGGATTAAGAGCACCAAATTATATAATTTAAGGCTTAAATCATCCAAAAGCATGCTAAATGTGGGCCTAAAATATGTTACTATTACGGTTTATCACAAAGCTAGAATTCAAAGTAAGCAAGGAATAATAAATAAAGCATCTATTCGGGTAACCACTAGGGTTTGGTATGGTTCTACCTAGGGTGGGCTATTAGGGCTCACTATATGCGGTTTGGTTCTAAAGTAACGGTACCTGAACTGACAGATTCTTCGATCCTCACCTATTATAGGCTCATACGGACCGAGTTCAGTTCAGGAGAATACATTTCCCTATGGCTATACGGAGATGAAAATCTCACGAAGACATAGATACGGATGTATCCCAAAAGTGATCCGCTATCCTATACGAAGGTGAAGACCTCACGAAGGAATAGTTTCTCACTCCCACTTAAAAGGGTAAAAATTGACCGGTTATGCGATGCAATATGCGAAGGTATATTTAAAAGACTCGAACCAATAAAGCAACCATATTAAAATGATGCAGACCACAAAAATGAAATGCAACGAAAGGGTCGTAAATTTAAACTAAATTATCAATTTTTGACAAAAAGACAAGAAATAATCAAATTGTGGCTTGGCTCTCTTATTTTGTCCCCAGTGGAGTTGCCAAGCTGTCGAAACCCTTTTTTGAAAGGTCGACTTTTTATTTTAAAATGAAAATGGGAGTCGCCACCAATCTTTTTTTATGAGGTGTGATCGTATCACCTCGTAATTTGATCGTTTTAATAAACGGTTTGATTTATTAAAATAATGTTTTTCGATCCACAAAAATCCAGAAAATAGGTTCGGGAGTCGATTACGCACGAGGAAGGATTAGCACCCCCGTGACGCCCAAAATTGGTACCTAGTTGATTACTCGATGTTTTAGTGTCAAAAATTAAAAATTTGATGAGATTTTTTGTTAAAATATTGCTGAATTGAATTTAAAAAAAAAGGTATATTTTACGTTAACCGAGGAAAATGATCACGTCCCGTAAGTTAGGACACAATGCCTTAAATCCTAGAAACGAGAATAAACACCAAAAAATTTTATTAATTTTAAAAGATATTTGATTATCTTGGTTTTTAAAAAGAAATCATGTTCCGTAAGTTAGAACACGATTTTTCTAATTTCAAAATAATGAAAATTAATCTCCGTTTAAAATCTCTTTTTTATATGCATTGTGCGAAAACAAATACAATTTGAAATATCATGTAATTAATTTATTCGAGTATGGTAAAAAAGGCTGAAAGATTTTTAAAAAAAAAAAACATGTTTAGCAAATAATTTTGCGACATAAATTCGTACTGATAATGACATAATATGCTTAATAAAATATAAAAGATATGATAGTAATAGTAAATTACGGTACTAATATGCATGATAGAATAATAACAATGAAGATGATAATGTAAATAACAATAATAATAATAATAATAATAATAATAATAATAATAATAATAATAATAATAACAACAACAAATAATCTAAATGTTCGAAGGTATATGAAAAGATATAAATAAATAAATAAATATATAATGAAATAACAATAATGAAGACAAAAATAAAATAAAATTAAAATAATAAAAATAATAAAAAGGAATAATAAATGAAATAACAAATAAATACTAGTAAAAGTTTAATTAAAAATTGAGAATAAGCAAATAAACAAAGAAATAAAAAATTTTTAAATAAAATGGTTTAAAAAATACTAATAATAATAATGATGATGATAATTGAAGTTAAATAGACTAATGACTAAATTGAAATCGAAGTGAAGTTAGGGGGTTCAAATTGTAAATAAAAGAAAATAAGGATCAAAATGAAAGAATTGAAAACTAATGGGGACTGAAAGGGAAAATACCACTGGTCCTTTATGCGCAGCGTTTTTGGGCCAAATCGGGGGACTAAATTGAAAACAAAATAAAACTAACAGGGTAAAAATTTAAAAAAGGAAAAAGGACTTGATTGGAAACCACTTAAAAAGCGGAAGGACCAAAGGCGCAATAAGATCATTTTTCAAAAACATGCAGATCCTGTTGGGCGGGTCGGGTCGGTCAGATCAGGTAGACCAAAATGACGCCGTTTTGGCGTTAAAGAACCCTAAGTGAAACAACGTCGTTTCACTATTATTATATGTAATGGCCTAAATTCAAGATTATCGGAATAATGGTTTCGCAACCATAAATCCGATTTAAATAGAAATTTATTTCAATATATTTTCATGAATATTTATATGATAGGAAATATTTTTATAAATATTTATAAAATGTTAGTAATGTGGTATTAAATTTTCGTTAGAAAATTTTATCGTTTGGGTAGGAAATTAAATGAAAAGGACTAGATTGAAATGAAAGTAAAAGTTAAATTATAGATTAAAAGAAATTATAAAGGACCAAAATGGTAATTATATCATTTTGTAAAGTTGAGGCGGTTTAAGTAAAAATCTGAGATTTTTTTTAAGTATATTATATTATATTATTATATTATTATATTATTATATTATTATATATATAAACAAACTAAAAGAAACAAAAGCATAAAACAAAAAAAGAAGAACAGAGAGCAAACGTGAAGGAAAGAAAGAAAAAGAGAAAAGAGAGAAGAAAAGGAAAAATTAAAGTTTGAAGCTTGGATATTTAATAGGTAAGTTAATTTAGTCCTTTTCTTTTAATTTTGATGCTTTATAAGTTTTAGAACAAAGTTTTGATGAATTTAAGTTGAAGTTTTTGAAGTTTTAGAGTTTTTGAATATAGCATATGATGAATAAAATGATGAATTACTAGTTTAATTGAAATAATTTGAAGTTAGAATTGGATAAAGGACTTAATTGCAAAACAAGCTATAAGAAAACAGTTTTGGGACAACAACAGTAGAGTAAGTTTGAAAATTCACCAAAAATCGTAGAAGTGGAATTAGAAGTTGAGTAAGATATAAAATTAAAGCTTATTGAGTCTATTTTCATATGAAAGAAACAAGGAAAGAAAAGAAGTTCTGTATTTTGAGATATTTGGATTTTTGTAAGACTGGTTCAGAATGAATTCGGGTTCCTCTGTTTTGACTTTATAAAATCATCAAAAATTGAAGAAAAATAATTAGGGGCTTAAATTTATATGTTTAGAATCCTGAATGAGTCTATTTACAATAGGAATAAACAAGGAAATCATATGAATCTTTTATAAATAGATAATTAATTTTTAGTGAAGAAGGGTCAGAACTGCCAGACAGCAGAACAGGGGTGAATTTGATGAATAAACTGTACTTATTGGCTAAACCAAAAATTCTGAAACTTTTATGGGAAGAAGATATGTGAGTATAGTTTCAGGGAAAATTAACGGTTCTTCATTTGGAGTTTTGTAGCTCGAGAAATAAATAATTTAATGACTGTGACTCAAGTAGATAGCTTTGAATAAACTAAAAATAATAATAGAATTATAGAAAATGCTACATGTGAACATGAAATGTATTGAATTGATGATTGAATTTATTTATTTAGATTCGTAAAACTCAAATACGAAGCTAGATCGAGGAAAGGAAAAAAATCCCGGATTAGTAAATTTTGTGTACGAACAAGTATCGAGGTAAGTTCATGTAACTTGAATTATATTCTTAAATGCTTGAAATGTATGTTATTGATGTGAATATAGTTTGAATGTTCATTGTATGAAAATTTATGCAATATTGATATTTTTGATAAAAAGGGAAAGAAATCCCGGTTGAATGAATGGAAAATTCGATGGATCTCTGAAAAGGAATTGACGGTAAAAAGGATCTAGCCCGGACGGGTGATCCTATCTTGATATAGCCCTCCCGAAGAATATGTGGAAAATGGATTTAGCCCGGACGGGTAATCCGAATTAGGGTCTGAATTTAGTCTGGACTGGTAATTCAGATCCAAGCTCATTAGAGTAATTGTCGTTGCAGGGGATTTAGCCTGGACTGGTAATCCCACTGTAAAGATGAGGTTCGCGGGAGTGTGCTCTCTGAAATGAAAATGTGCGCACATGAATATGAATTAACGGACCCGGATTTGTACACTAAAGTGTACCTCTGAAAATCCATCGAAAATTCCGAGAAATTCAACGGGATAAATATGGAAAAATAACAAGGAAATGGAAATCATGATATTGATGAGCTCATCAATCATAATATATATTATTGATACATGGAAATTATTGAACTAACTTGAATGTTGAGCTTGTGTATGTTAGGGTAATAATGTATTGAATAGATATATGAATGTTTATTACATTGTATTGAAAATATTAGGTAAGTATAATTCTTGTTACATGGGCTTACTAAGCACAAAGTGCTTACCCTATTTCCTTTTTCCCTGTTTTGTAGTGTTAAGAGCTCGGAGGTCGGATCGGTGGGAGACTTATCACACTATCAACCCCAATATTTCGGTATTTAAAGGAACTTTAGTTTGGAAATGAATGGCATGTATAAGCTAATAAAATAAATGTTAATATGAAATGAATGTAAGGTCAGCCATTGGTATGGCTTATGTGTTAAAGTTATCTTATAAATATGCATGAATTATTTTGAAAATATGTTGAATTGGAATGGTCTCGGTTTTAAAAAAAAATTGTAAATTCTGGTAATGCCTCGTACCTTATTCTGACAACGAATACAGGTAGGGGGTGTTAAATTATATAAATCAAAAATTTTTTAAAAAAATTTCATTTTCAACCTTATTCTTCAAAAAACAAAAAGAAAAATTCTCTTCACTCTCTCATCTCCCCAAACTTCGGCCTATGCTTCGGCGTCGGACCACCGTGGTGGTCGCCAGTCACCGGTGACGGCGCCGCCGTACACGGTGGCCGGAGAACACCAAAAGACACCCTTTTTAACCCTCTTTTTGAAAAGAACCCAAATCTGGGGTTTAAATCCCCAAAATCTAACTGACACTCGGCCATGGGCAAAGAAACCGAAAGGTTTCGCCCTTTCCCGACAAGGCCTTCGACGAAACCCTGATGGGTTCTTAGGCTTCGCAAATAGGAGGGAAAAAGGGCTACGATGGCGGTGATGACGACGATTGGTAAGTGTTTTCTTCTTTTTTATTTTTTAGGGTTTCAAAAAAAATAAAAAAAAAATCCTTTTTATTCTTATTATTATTTCGAAACAAAAAACAAAATATCACATTTTCTTTGATTTTTTTATTGATCTTTTTATCTGTAAAAAATATACATTGATGATGGGGGGCTTTTATAGCCAATTTACACGTTGTTTGGTCATTGTTCTTGCACTGTTTCTTCTGCTACGATTTTTGTTGTGTTTCCGTCTTTTTTTCTATCTCTTTTGCATGTTTTGGTGAGGTCAACGGAGCGGCAAAAGCCTATCCTTGCCATTTTGATGAAACGGCAGCAAAGGCGCGTCAAGCTTCAGGACAAAGGGGCTAGGGTTTTGTTTTGGTTTTGCTGAAAAGTTTAGGTTGTGGGCTTCTGGGCCTTGTAATTTTAGGCCTAGGTTTTTTAATTATTTGGGTTGTTTTGTAATTGGACCTGGACTCTTTTATTATTTATTTATTTATTTGGGGTTTATTTATTTGGTTTTAGGCTCAGGCAGAAATGACCCATTACATTCTTTTTTTAAAGAAATGGTTGTAAGTTTCTGGTTGGATTGTTTGGGGGGTGTTTTCTCATCCGGAGTCTCAACTTTAGGCTGTTTAATGGAGGCAGGGGCGAAGCCAGAACAATATTTTAGGGGGGGCGGATGAAATTTTAATTTTTTATAGTTTATATCTTTATAATTTGTAAAGGACTAAATCGAATTTTTATAATTTTAGGGGTGGTCAATGTGCAATTTTACCTTTACTAATTTAAAAATTTTTAAAAATTTCAACGGCCTAAATCGAAATTTTACATTTTAGGGGGGGTCAGGGCCCACACCAGCCCCCCCCCCCCCAACCGGTCTACGCCCCTGAATGGAGGAAGTTGGCTATTGATCTTGGCTGTGGGTAGGTACTGAAGGCATACCACAAACTTTCAAAATGAAATTGTGGGGATCTAGCTTGGATGTTCACCTTCTTCTTCTTTTATGCATCTAAGCTCAAAAATGAGATGTTATATTAGGGTGAGGAGTTTTTTTTTTTTTCTTGTCATTTGGTTTTAGTTTTGTAACTTGACTTTTGGTGTGATTATATTTAGGTCTTCCTTTATTTTTATTTGGGTTTGGGTCTACATTACAGCTTGTTGGAGAACTTTGATTATTTTGATGGTCCTCTTCAAGTGACATAAGGAACCAATTGGCAGAACCACGGTGATAACACGTGTTGACGCCATCAAATTACCTCACCTGCTTACACCAAAGCATGATCATCTCTATCATACGAATCATAGTCTTAGGTAAGCCATTGTTAGACTAATTGAGAAATTACTCTTCCCCAGCACAAGATCCAACATATATATATATATATGAAAACCATAACGAGGAATCATAATGCTTGTGAAGATGACGATGGATTAAGCAAACGTAATGGACCCACCTCATCGCTAACATCACTCTTGCTTACGCCAACAGAAAATTAATGTCCATGTAAATGATCAGTTTACATCTAGCTCCAACAGATGATTGCAGGTAGGCTTTACATGGATGGGGAGCTTTTTACGTGGTAAAAATATTATAGAAATCCTATACTTAGATTAAAAATTAAATTTACTTTTTTTATTGAAGATTTAATTAACTTTTACTGTTAAAAAATTAACGAGTCTGACCTACAAGTCACCACCAAGTTGCTAAATTCCTGGTTTGTTTTTTGTAATGCTCAGCGGCCAACCTACATTGAACTTGGAACATATGGAATAGCCCACATGGTAAAGAAGATTGCATTTCCAAATTTCAAGTGCATGCATATTACTGATAACAGTCCCTTTTCTCATAGATTGATTATCAGCCTACCAATTATTATAATCCATTTATATTTCCACTATACCCTATTTTCAATATAAGAACATTTCCCCATTCAACCATGTATAAAATAATAAAAAGATTCATGCAAGGTGTTGCCTAAACTATAGAGCTACTTCTCTTTGGGTGATCATTATTGCTAATGGGTCAACTCTATTGTATAGTACTCTAATAATACAAAGCACAATGACTAAATAATTTTAAGAGCAAAATCGAATAAAAAAGGAAGGGCCACCATTATTATGTCAACAGTACATCCAAATATTGTATGGGAGGGAGTTAGGTTATTGGATTCCTTTAATATTATAATATAAATACAGAGATTAAACCTTAAATTTCATGTCAAGTAAATTAAAATTCCCATAAATTTATCATTAAATCAGTGACGTGATTAGTTGGATTCCAGCAATTAACATCAGCATCTCCATTTAATTTAATGACAACAAAGCTTTTAGCACCTCAACTATATTATCTTTACATTTCGATTTTGATTGCTATATTGGTCTACAATAATCAGGATTTCAAATCAAACACTAATCAATCAACCGATTAAACAAATAATTGTGGTTCTTTCAAAATCCTATTACCTTCATCAAGTGACATAAGGAACCAATTGGCATAACCATGGTGATAAAACGTGTTGACGCCATCAAATTACCTCAGCCACTTACACGAAAGCATGACCATGTGTATCAAACGAATCATATACTTAGGTAAGCCATAGAATTGTCAACCCCGGAAAATCAGATTTCAGATGCTGTTTTAATTGAGAAATTAGTCTTCCCGAGGACTAGATCCAACCTCGTTAGATGCTTGGTGTGTCTGTGTGTGTTTTCTTTAATCTTATTATTATTATTATTATTGTTTTCTTGATTTAATTAATGAAAAGTGAAAACCATAACTAAAGAATAAAGATGATGTTATGAAGATGACGATGGATTAAGCTAACGTAATGGACTGACCTCATGACTAACATCACTCATGCTTATGCAAATAGAAATTATCCCACCAATAAAAATACAAATTTACTTTTAAAAGTTGTCGCTTTTAAATCTATTAAGGTTTTTGATGTAAGGGAGGCTAATGTTCATATGTTATACTTTATCATTATACTGTTCAAAATTTGAGTTATAGATTTATTCGAAATTTGAAAAAAATTTAGGCAAAATATTATGTTTAAAAAATGGGTTTAGGCAAAAAAATTAGATCTATTTAAAATATGAGTTGTGCTTAGACTCAAACACTCAAAACTCGAACTCCACCAGTTCTAGCCTATTTTCTAAGTTTGTAATAATATATTACATGGATAAAGTTTAAAATTGTACATAAACTTTGATTTAATGTGTAATTTGATATATCAACTTTGATTTGATACAATTATATCCACATGAAACTTTAATTATGATTCAAATATATACTTGAAACTTTGATATTGGTTCAATTATATATAATTAATATATATATATATATCAATGTTTTACATTAGATAAATATAATTATTTATGTATGCAACATATAATAAAATGGTGTTACATTGATAATGGTGTCAGTGATTTATGAAAATTAAATCAAATCAAAATTAATTTCATATATAAAATGACACAAAACCAAAGTTTTATATATAACATTGCATATTAAATCAAAGTTCATGTGTAACTTTGATATTTATCTCTATATTATATTATGTTATTTTTATGTATTATATAATTTATAACACATAATCTAAATTTACAGTAATATATAATACAATAATGTAAACATTAAAAAAATGTTTAAATTCCCTACATATAATTTTTTTACAATGCATAAAGTATATTAATATGATGCTTAAGCCAAACCTGACTTGACATATGAACATCTCTACTCATCACCCACTTTACTATATGTATAATCTTGAGAATTATTACCACCTTCATGGGAGTTATATAAATTTATCACTGTTCTACCTTGTTATCGTAATAGATTTTTTAATACATTTTTCCATATTTTTACCTTTTTAATAATTATATATATAAGGGTGGTAATTTGATAAAGCGACGTGCAATGAAAATAGGTAAATAATTATCATAATTGCTTCATGTCCACAATCAAACCGCAATCTCAAGAGAGTATGTAGGAGTCGCGCCTCTCTCTCTCCCAACACCCAAAGTGATAAAATTTCATTTTAACCTTTTTAAAGTTTTTAAAATTATAAATTAATGTAACGATAAAATTGTATTTTGACCTTTTAAGATAATACGATTTAAATTTAATTGCTTTAAAAATTAATACAACAATAGAGTTATACATCGACCGTGTCTAAAAATCTTCATCTCGCATTTACATGTAAACAAAAATTACTCCATTCGGCACGAACCGATTAAGAATCTATCCAACCATTCGAGTTGTTTATTTATCAAATTAATTAATTGAAATAATTACCGTCTCACATCAACACCAACTTACCTGATGGAATCAAACTGAAAAATAAAATAAGGAATTGATAAAGGAACATAAAGAGTTGTTTTTCTTTTACTTTTTGGTGGAAAGGAACAATAAGAATAAACAATTGCAGACAGGATGTTTAAAATATACACAAAAAGTAAATTCACCTTTTCCCTTGATGTGATTCGTTCGTATTCGTTGCACCAAAATCTATGTGATTGAAAGGTCAAGTTCTTGGCATTGGTTATTGGATAGGTTTAAGCGGATCTTCCATTTTGTTAATAATATGGGCCAATTATGAGCGCTTGCCACCTACTATAAATGGCAAAGTGTAAGTCACGGTTGTTATTCAAGGTGGCCATGGAAGGTGACGAGAGGAAGAAAGCGGGAGAGGGAGATTCCAGCATCCGTTACAGAGGTGTTAGAAGGCGACCATGGGGGAAATTCGCAGCGGAGATTCGGGACTCGACGAGGCTAGGAGGACCTCGGTTGTGGCTGGGAACGTTTGATACAGCGGAAGACGCCGCTCGAGCTTATGATCGAGCAGCTTTTGCAATGAGGGGTGCCTCCGCTATTCTAAACTTCCCAGATGAACATATGGCTTCACCCACCACCAATCCTCCACCTTCTTCATCAATGGCTTCTTCTTCTTCTTCTTCTTCTTCTTCTTCTTCAGCCATACAAAATGCAGAAAGGAAGAGAGAGCATGACACACAAGTTTTGGAGTTGGAGTACTTGGATGACGAATTGTTAGAGCAACTCCTTGATTTTGATAATAAAGACACTAAGAAAGACTGAAACACGTGGTTTCTTCTTTCTCTAACTCTGACTTGCTTCAGCAATAAAGCAGGGGGTGTTGTTATCCCTGGGAAATAACATGGTTTCTTTGTCAGCAAAGCAAAAATCATCTGTATAACCTCTTTGCATTTAGTTATTGTAAAAAAGTAGTGTATCATAACAGGGGTCTATATGGAGACCCCGTATTGCAGTTTTGGTTGATTTGGATTTTGCAATTTATCTACTTTATTATACTTGGTTTTTTTACATAAAGCTAAATTTTCATTTAATTCAATTATCTATTCAAGATTTTTTGTTTAAGTCATTAAATTATTAATTTCTTTTATTATAAAAAGTTCTATCAGCGACTTACAACTGACATTGGTACAATGGATTAATACTCATCAATAAGTAGAAAAATACATCTTCAATTCAAGTTGATCTGACCGTTAATATCGAAGACCGAAATAAAAAATTGTTTGAATTTTGGTTTGCATATTCATTAAATTTAAAGCTATGAAAAAGATTGAATTATAGAAAAGAAAAAAAAAAGCTTGCAATTGTTACAGATATTCTGAACAGATGGAGCATGCGATTTTGACCATGACAGCCGCCACCCGTTTCTCTAGTAGTTCACAATTAATAAATGAACAATCAAAACAATTAGACTATTTTCAACATCCAATAAATAAAAAATGACATTTAATCAGCGAATTTGTGGTAGGAGCAATGCAAAGCTGAGCGTAATGCTGGGGTTGATGTTGCAGCCTGCACGGGAGTTGGGAAAGAAGAACAGTTTCTGGGAGAGAATCAGTTGTTACTCGATAATCATTTATGTAATAACTCAATGAGAAGTAAATATTTTGTAAGGTTAAGATGATGATGTGCGTGGTTTTTCAGATTTATTTAAAAATACTGTTAAAAGTTTTATTTATTTCTATTGTTAAAAATTGGTGTTATTGATAGAGTAACTAAACACTTACACATAGCTACACCTTACGTTTGCAAGACCTTACTTAGAGAGTATTCTACAATCAACAAGTACAAATTGTGATTTATGTTCAATTTATTCACTATGTTACAACTTTATTCCTATTTTTTGATCTAAATAACTCTCCCTCCCCCTAAAAGTTTACACGTAAACTCATCGACTCAGTCCAGTTTACTTACAAATTTACACTAATAAAATAGTTCTTAAACAAGTAATGTGCTCTCTCATTCGTGCCTATAACCGAAACAAGTCATCGATATAAGAGTAAAAAGGCTTGTTGAAATACAATCAATTATAATCACTTAACTCCTTCAAAATAGTC
This sequence comes from Gossypium australe, assembly GCA_005393395.2. Taxonomy (NCBI): domain Eukaryota; kingdom Viridiplantae; phylum Streptophyta; class Magnoliopsida; order Malvales; family Malvaceae; genus Gossypium; species Gossypium australe. The sequence goes on along the minus strand of CM016620.1, from coordinate 5,247,231 downwards.
ACTTAAAAGGATCTTCAATAATTAGCATATTGACAATGATTAAATTTGTTCATATGTCGAGCTATTTGCCTAAGCTTAAAAGCTCATTCGAAATTTGGGAGGATTTAAGAAAAATGTCATGCCTAAAAAATAGGTTTGGACAAAAAAAAATTAGTCCGTTTAAATAAGGATAGGGCTTCAGCTCGAACACTCAACGGTCAACCCAAACCCGACCATAGCAAACTTGTTTTTCTAAGTTTTTAATTTATTATATTATGTTTATTTTTATATATTATGCAATTTATAATATATAAAAATTAATCTTTAGTAATATATACAATTATAATGTAAACATTAAAAAATGTTAAGATGTTTTATATATAATCTTATTAATTGAAAAAATATTTTTTATTTTTTATTTTTTTCAAAAAGATTAAAAAATAATATGGGCTATCTTAAAATGGGCTTAATTTAGCCATTTATAAATATGGACAGATTTGGATAAAATTTTAAGTCTATATTTTAGGCCCGGTTGGGCTTGGACAAGTATAAAATATGTTAATATCATACTTAAGCCAAACCCGAAATCGATCTGACTCGACCCATGAACACCTCTAGCAGTAATCTTCTAGTAATCAAACTCCTATAAAGATTAGATCCTCTATTTAGGAGAACTTTGATTACATTAAAAGTCTAATTTCGATTTTACTTGTCTTGATTCGTGTCCATAAAATCTTCTCAAATAAATTGCTAATAATCTTTGATATTCAAAAATGAATTGCCCTAACCGAGTTGTTAAAGCAAGCAATCAAATAAGACACGTTATAATGTTTTATCGATTTTTCCTTAAGCTATGATTGGCATCGAAATTGATAGTTCTAAATGTCATTAACAAAGACTGTTTTGAGTTTTTTTTTGTAATTTTTTTCGAGAGAGACCAATATCCTCATTCTTAAAATTGATAGCGACTTAAGATGTATTTATATCAATTTATAATTTAGTTTATTCGAATTGTAAAATCTCAACTTGATTTAAACTCATAAAACTAAATTATTTATTTGAGTTCATTCGAAAATCGAATAACTCAAATAACTCGATTTAATTAATCAAAATTTAAATTTATTTTTTAATTTTTAATTTTCCGAGTAAAGTTTTTCTAATCACTAATCCAAACAAAATATACATACAGTGATATATCATTTCCTTAATTTTTTTAGAATTCTTTTCAAGGTTAATTGATGAATGCAATATGATAAACAATTAGCTCAAAAATTTGATTTGCTTTATAGACCATGCATGTTGCGTTTCAAGAAGGTCCTCTTAACAACTTGTTATCCAAGTACTCAAATTCAATTACTTCACTTGCTCCTCCTCTTTGGGGATTTACTCTTCCAACTGAAGTATAAGATGAAGAGGCTGGAAAGCTTGGATTCTGACATTGGAACTCGTTTGGGAAGTTGAGAATAGCCGAGTGACCCCGGAAAGCAAAAGCAGCCCTGCAGTCATAAGCCCTAGCAGCCTCTTCAACAGTCTTGAAAGTTCCGAGCCATAGCCGTGTCCTTATTCCTCGTCGGATCACGAACCTCGGCTGCGAACTTTCCCCATGGTCGCCTGCGGATTCCACTGTATTGAACTCCCCCATTTTCCTTCTCATTCTTCATTTTTCCTCTTCCCACTTTGGGATGCTTCCATTTTGTTTCAATTTCAAGTCTATGAATCAAGAAGAACATGTATAGAAAATGCAGATGGATAGGGTTATATCTATATATGACATGGATTGTGGTCATTGTATTTGCTCCCCCAACTGCATGTGCCCTTAGAATAAAAATTCGATTTAGTCCACGTTAATTATAAAATAAGCTAACCAAGACCAAATATGAGAACTGTGTATGAATAAAGTAGTAAAATCATTAATTTATTTAGTTTTACGATAGTAAAAATGTAATTTTACTATTTTAATAGTCTATGTCTTTATAATTTTTAAAGTGTTGAATCAAATTTTTATCATTTTGGGAGCCAAAGGGCAAAATTTAAAATTGTATAAATTATAAAAGGGCTTAAATGAATAAAATTTCATTTTAGAGAGACCGGGGCCCCTGCCAACTTCAATTGACTTCGCTATTGGTGGGAATCTACAAATTTTGTGAGGGTGCATGCATGAGAGCCAATTCTGATGAGTTTCATAAACTATTAGTATTATTATCGATAAAATACTATTTTTTGTATTATTTGTATTATAATATACAAATAAGTATATTTATATAATATAAAATTAAGTTGATTTATTCGTTTCTTTAAATGTGTACACACGGGTGAAGCTAGAAAATTTTTTAGGGGGCCAAAATTAAATCGTAATTTTTACGATAGTAAAAAATGCAATTTTACCATTTGAATACCCTATATTTTTTAAAATTTAAAGGATTAAATTATTTTTATCAATTTTAGGGGGGCCAAAATACAATTTTACTTTTACTAATTTAAAATTTTAAAAATTTTAAAGGGTTAAATGGAAAAAAATTTTATTTTAAGGGGGGTCGGGCCCCTTCCAGACCCCCTAGATACGCCCGTGTGTATATAATTGAATCAAAATCAAAGTTTTACATATACATTTGAATCAAAATAAAAATTTAATGTATATAATTGAATCAAAACTAAAATACATTTATTAAATTATATATTAGATCAAAATTTATGCATATTGTCGAAACCATTTTTTGATAGGTTGACTTTTATTTTAAAAAAAGAAAATTGGGGCGTGATCGGGTCACCTCGTAATTTGATTATTTTAATAAGAGGTTTGATTTATTAAAACAATGTTTTCGGTCTACAAAAATCCAGAAAATGGGTTCGGGAGTTGGTTATATACCTAATTTATTATTTGATGTCTTTATGTCGAAAGTTGAAGACTCGAAAAGAATTTAAATTACGATCTCTTTTTGTATTATGTTATTTTTACTTAAAAATTTGCTTGAATAAGTCGAAAAATATATTGAAGACCTTCTTATCTCAAGGCAACTAAACATCACATCCCGTAAGTTAGGACATGACACTTCGAATCTTCGAGAATAATTTTGTCTTTTTTTTTTTTTTGAAATCTCACGTGTTTCAATTTTAAAAGGATATTCGATTATTTAGATCCCATGAGAAAAATCGAAACCCCGTAAGTTAGGGCACGACTTTCTCGAGTTTCCAAATACAGAACATTGCCTTACTTTAAAAACTTTCCTTTTGTTTGAATAACATCGAACATAGTATTTAAACGATGGGTATTTAGTTTATTCGAACTTAATGTACAAATGGATGATTTTAAAACCTAATGTTTGATATAGGAATACTATAAATAAATAAGAAATACCATAATATATAAATTTGGTTAGTATTAGTAATCACATCATAATAAAAATAAATGAGTGAATTTAAAATAAGTAAAAAGATAGAAGTGAAAGATACTAAGTAATGATGATAAATAACATGTAAAAATATAAATAGATAATGAATGAAATATGTACAAATAATGAATAGGAAATGTATAGATATGAATAATATAAACTTTAAAATAAAAATAAAACGATAATAAATGCATAAATAATAAGTAAATAATAGCGAAACAAAAAGCATGAGAAGTCGAAGGCGCAAAATAAAGGCCAAAAAAATAAAAATAAAATAAAAAATAAAAAGTAAAAAGTAAATAATAAAAATAAAAATAAAAATAAAAAAAAAATGTATAATAAAAGGAAATAAATTAATTTTAAATAAAAAATAAGGAACAAATAAACAAATAGAGAAATAATAAATAATAAAATATATAAAAATAAATAAATGGGCTATAAATGGTCAAAATTAAATAATGAGGACCAAATTGAAACTAAAATGAAATTAAAGGCCTAAATCGTAATAAGATAAATGTCTCAAGGACTAAATTGAAATTTAAACAGAATTTTGGGCCAAAATCGGGAATGAAAATAAGGTAAAGGACCAATTTGTAATGCGCGAATGAGATGAGGGACCAAATGGGGAAATATTCCTTGTCCTCCAAAACGCGCCGTTTCAAACGGACTTAATTGAAATGAACACAAAATTATTGGGCCGAATTAAAAAAAACAAAAGTATTGGATCGCAAATTAATAAAAAAGCAGAAGGGCTAAAGGTGCAATTAGACCCTTCCACAAAAACACGCGGATCCCCCTGAATCGGGTCGGGTCACGCGCGAGTTGTATCAAAACGACGCTGTTTTAGGGCCAAAGGAAATAGGCCAAAACGATGTTGTTTTCAGACCCTATTTAAACCCAAAAGTTTCCAAAAAAGCTCATTTTCACCCTTTTCCCCAAAAAAAAACCCCTCTCTTTTCTCTTTGACATAGCCTAGAATCCGGCCAACCCTCCGGCCATCGGCTGTCGCGCCGACCGCCGGCGCCGCAATCTGCGGTGGCCGAGAAACTGAAAAGTTTCTTTTTTGACCCCCTTTTCGCAAGAAACCCCGCTCTGGGGTTTAAACCCCCAAAATCTCACTGATGCTCGGCGATGGCGACGATTCTCGGATAAGCTTTCTTTCCTCTTTTTTAGGGTTTTAAAAAATAATATAATAGACACTCTTTTTCTTCTTATTATTGTTTCGAAATAAAAAAAAATGAAATGTCACCTTTTGCTTTGAATCTTTTTTAATCTTGTGTTTTTTTCTTGTATTCGATTTTTTTTTTTGTGTCCAAACAATACATTGATGATATTTGGCATTTTATAGCCGATTACACTGTTTTTTTATACATTGTTTACTTTCGTTTTGTCACTATTCTTGCATTGTTTCTTCTGCTGCGGTTTCTGTTGTGTTTCCGTCCTTTTTGCAGGTTTTGGTGTGGTCAATGAATGGCAGGCTTTGCTGTTTTGGTGAAACGGCGGCAAAAGCGCGCCAAGGGTGAGCCAAGCCTCGGGACGAGGCACGGGTGGTACGCCTAAGGAGGGAGCAACGGCACATCTGAAAGGGGTTAGAGTTAAGTTTTCTGAAAATGTTCAAACATTTTGGACAACTAGACCTTGTAATATTTTTTTTTTGAGTTGTAACTGAACTTTTTTTTATTTTGGACTATGGGCTGTTATTATTTTTTTATTATTGAACTTTATATTTGGTTTTTAGGCCCGGGCTAATTTGGGTATTTACACATATGGTCAAACTTCAATCGCTGACCAAGCCAAGCCTTTTGAACAATAACTGGGGCTAAAATAATCCCATGTTCGTACAGTTTGAATCAAACTTCAATAAAGAAAGATCCAATGTGAGCTCAACGCCCACAGAAAAACAATTATATATTATTTCACAAACCAACCAAATTTGAATAAGATTGTCTCCTATTAATATTTTTTATATATATATATATAATATATTTCTGAATGGGCGAAATCAGAAAATACTTTTTATGGTAGAAATTAGATTATAACTTTTATGATAGTATAAATATAATTTTAATATTTTAATAGTTTATATATTTATAATTTTTAAAAGATTAAATTAAATTTATTATTTTTAAGAATTTAAAAATATAATTTTATCTTTACTAATTTAAAATTTTAAAAACTTTAAAGGAGAGTCGGGGCGGCTGCCACCGCCCTAATTACACCCGATTACCTGCTCGGACATAGTAGTTGTCAAGTCCCATTTTGCTATTAATATCAAAGTATAGATTGCAATTTAGAAATGTTTAAAAAGTTAGATCCACAAATTGAATATTCTGTTAAAATTATAATTTAAAGATTCATTCAGTCCGTTTCGAAGGGTTGAATTGAAAAAGAAAAATTATAAAACCCATTTTGATATTTTTTTAAGGTTTTTTAATAAAAATAAAAAGATTGATTAACATATGTGATAAAGTTTTAAGCAAAGCTGCAGTTATACTTAATTTTTATAGGGTTTTGTTTTTTATGGGTTTATAATTTTGATTTATGATGATGTATTTGAAGACCAAATTGATAGAATTTGTAAATGGTAAGAGTTAAATTTGTTAAATGATCTAGAATTAGGACCAAGTTGATAGATTTTATAAATGTTAATGACTAAATACAGTATTGTACCAAATAACATAAGATGATCGAATTGATAGAATTTTGAGACGATGACCGCGGCGCGTGGACGGTAAAATGATGGAATATGCCAAAAGTTTTTATTGTTTAAGATAACAACATGAAACAACTCAGGTAATGTGACATCTCTTCCGATTTAATATTTAAATTTTAATTCAATTTATCAGGATGATAATTAATCTTAACTTCGTTAAAATTTTAAATGACGTGACATGATAATCAATCTTAAATTGACACGTGCCACAATTTTTTGCTTCTAAGCCCTTAAAATCAATGTCACGATTGCATTGATAAAATTTTTAACAATGTTAAGAGTTAATTATCATGTTAGTAAACAAAATTAAAGTTTAAGTATTAAATTGAACATTTTAAAAGTAGAAGTATTGTATTAGGACAAATCTCAAAATATATGGATCATCACAGAAATATACCTTTTAAGTGGATATGAGAGGTAGTGTAATCAGGTCCTGATTGAGGACTTCATGAATAAAAGGAAAAACTCGATTATTAAAAAGAAATATTATGTCCTAACCTAGGAAGTGTATGCTGAACTTGAATATCCGAGTGGTTTGCCCGAACCAGATAAAAAATGTTAAATTTGAGTTCAACTCGGTCAGCTCATATTAAATTTTTTATATAAAAATAAATTAAAAAATATAATATATCAAATACATTAAAATCTTAAAATAAATGTTTCCTACAAATTAAAAATATATTAAAAAAGTCTTTATACGTAAGTAACACATTGCAACTTAGAAAGCAAATGCTTCAAAAATAGTAGTAATATAATTGTAACATCCTGAATTTTTGGGCCTACGCATTTAATGGGTGAATATGTTTAATGTGTTAATTTAAGTGTTAGGGGTCCAAATTGGGCTCAGGCTTAGGCAGAGGCCTTGATTAAAATTATCTGTTTGGGCATTATAGGGTTTAAAATGTAGTATCTATATTTAAAATACCAAAGTGGGCTTCTGGCCCAATCTTAGGAGGTGACGCCACACAAGGGAGTAAGGGGCCCAAATTTAAGTTTCATGGAGCCCAATTCTTTTAATTTAAGTTAGCTAAATTTTGGGCATTAGGATTAGGTGGAATGGATGGCAACAAGGCTAAAATTTAGGGGTTTTAATGTTTAAAATATGTGGATAATAAGCAGATAAAGGCTATTATTTAGGAATTTATATTATGTGGATAATAAGCAGATAAAGGCCAAAATTTAGGGATTTTAATGATTAAAATATGTGGATAATATGCTGATAAAGAAGAGAGGAGTTAGAGATAATTAAGTCTCTTTTAGATGAGCTAGTAGATTAAGATAAAGGAGAAAAGATAGGATTTTATCTGCAAGGTTAGGTAAGTGTCGAAATTTCTATAAATAGGGGGAATATTTCTTCAATTTTGGCATTTGGGTTTTTCTCTCATTCTTTTCTCTTCTTCTCTGAGTAAAAGCCGAAAACTCCTAAAGTTCCATCTTCCTCTTCATTCTCTGCAAAAGCCGAAATCTCTAAGCCAATTCCCTCATCTTCACTTTAATTCAAAAGCCGAAACTCTTTCCATTCTTTTTCTTCCTAGCTGAAATCTTCAAGTCTCTTCCTTGTTTTCTTTTCTTCTTCTCTTTTCCTGTCAGAAACCGAAACTCTTCACTCAAGTATTAAAAGCCAAAGACACATCAGCTTTTTCTTGTTCATACTTTTTTTTGGGATTTTCCTAAAAGCCGAAATTCTTAGATCTTATCTCCTGTGATTGCCGAATTACTTCTGTGGTGCCTACTTGTGCCGAAATCTGAAGGGAACTTTAGTGGAGTCAATCGCATAGATCTCTGAGTTATAGATCGGTAGCACTCGAATCATGTTACTTTCGAGATTTCAAGGTAAAAAGATCTATTAGTTTCAATGTGTAAATTCAGGATTTACTAACCCTTGGCCGAATATAGGAGAGGCCCTATTTTCACATCTTTCCGGCTTTTTGAGCAAAGTTGTAGATCGGTCTAGCAAGGGTATCGACATTAATCAGGTGTGTAACCTTTTTCACTGTTAGACTGTTTGCTAGTATATAATCATATGTATAAATCTGCTATACTCTGCTAAATGCAAAAATCCCAGCATAACAAGTGAAAGCCCTTGAAGGGTAAAGGCTAATCAACAGGTTAGTGACTTCTGTCCTATTTCAGTGATTATTCCTGTTAAAACATATGCTCTGCATGACGATTTCATTGTATGCTTGGGGTTGGGAAATTGATGAAAAGGGGAAGTGATCTGTTCTGGTGGCTTTTACCATTTCAGCCTGGTGACTCTGTCACAAACTTTGTTTCTGGTGGCTTTTTGCCATTTCAGCCTGGTGACTCTGTCACAAACTCTGTTTCTGGTGGCTTTTTACCATTTCAGCCTGGTGACTTTGTCACAACTCTGACGATGAGCAGCACGACTGCCATCAACGGCGTGTAGCGGTGCGGGTTGATTGTAGAAATCCCCTATGGTGTGAATGGTTGGTACGGGAGGCGTGTAGCGGATGGAAACTTAGGATTTGGGTTGGGCTTGCATAATTTTTTTGTTATATATATATTAAACTGTTATTCTGTTCTGTGGGGCTAATGCCCAAATCTAATGGTTCATAAGGGTTGCACACTGAGTCTCGCGACTCAACCAATTTCTTAACATTTTCATGTAGTACCTAGTGCATCGGACCTAGCTGGAGAGGAGCGCAAGGTGGCCATGCAAAAGAACTCTTGGATTTAACAAGAAGACTCCAGTTTATTATTTTATATTTTTATTTAATGGGTTTTAAATTTTATTGTAATAAGGCCATGGGCCACTAGACTATTATTTATGTTTTGGTTTTATGTTGGGCTTTTATTACTGGGCTTTTAAGTTTTATGTTTTAAATTAAGTTAAGACATGTATGAAATTATAGTTTTTGTTTAAAATTCACCAAGGTAATTCATAACTTTATATTTTATATGAATTAATGAATTATTAAGTTTTCGGTATAAATGTTTAAACCTAGTAGTTGTTTTTCAAAATGCGACATGTTTTGTAAAATCCCTTAAGTGACATACCAGATCCGGTTGTAGCGTTTGGGCCGGGTTTAGGGTGTTACAATAATAGTAGCGAAACAGTAAGTAAACAACAATAGGAGAAAAATTTAAACAAATTTGGGCTGGGTCAAACCTAGAATCTTACCCGAGAACTGCCCGTTTAAAAAATGAGCATTATCTTTTTGTCCAAACTTAATTTTTAAAATTATATTCTTGTTTAAATTATTTCATTTTTCGAACCAACCTTCAAACCCGATCACGATAATAAGAGGAAATTAATTACCATTGTATTATACTAACAAGTGGCTTCCACACCCCGCCGCCGTACGTCATCTTATTCTTCTATGTTCCTTTTACTTCGTTATTATAAAACTATGAATTTGTTGCATTAACGATTTACAGTCACATATTATTTTACTAATTTAAATCTTATCACCTTGTTAATCAACATTTTAAAATTCTATAAAAATAAATATTTCTTTTTAAAATCCAATCTTTAACTATTCGGTTGATTCGATTAAATAATTTAATAAATTCGATGAAAGAATAAATTAATCTCTTTATTATAAAATTAAATGATTTAATATTAAAGAGAATGTTAAAAATTTGTTTGGTTATATTTTCGATTAACATGAAAGATTTAATTGTAAAACTATTTTAATTTATCAATTATAGGCTAAGATAAGTAAAATATTTTTTTGGTAAGACAATAACTGTTTTAATTCGTTTTATAGTATAAGCTTAGCTTTCGAATTGAGCACATCAGTTAGTGTAAAGACGGCGATGAGATTAAATACTATAACATTAGACAGAAAGTAAAATAAAATAAATATTAAGATAAAATCCTTTTTAATAATATTTTCTCTAAAATTCAAACTTATATACTTGCTAATATAATACAAATAATATGTAAAATTATACAGGCTTCTAAATAATTAAATTTGTTGGTTATTAGTCGACTGGCGGTATACAAACTGTCAATATATATAGTAGTTTCTTAATTTGTCTATGATCACATCTGAAGAATTCTGGTATAAATAGAGGGTGTCTCTACTTCAAATTTTGTGCAAGACAAAACCTAATTTGCGAGTCTTCAATGAGAGAGTACTAAAAGAAAAGCTGGCCAAAAAAGTAAAGTCACCCAGATATGGAGGATTCTTGGTTGCTTCAATACTCAAAGAATGCAGATTCATCATGGTTTGGATCGGAGGAGGCGTTTTCCAGTAGCTGTGAGTGGGATGAGCTTCTTCTCAACTTCAATATCTCCCAAGAAACTGCTTGGATGGACTTATTGGGTGATGAAGAAGAAGAAGAAGAAGAAAAAAGGGGTAAAGTATCGTCAGAGTGTAGCAACAACTCCATCGATGGTGTAAAGGAGGAAGAGGTTTGCTCAGAAGAACCCAAGGAAGTGAAGAGTTACAGAGGGGTGAGGAAACGCCCATGGGGCAAATTTGCTGCTGAGATTAGGGATTCAACCAGACATGGTGCCAGGGTTTGGCTTGGTACATTCGACAGCGCTGAAGCAGCTGCTTTAGCTTACGACCAAGCCGCATTTTCAATGAGAGGGCAACTGGCTACTCTCAATTTCCCCATTGAAGCTGTCAAGGCATCGCTTAAGGAACTCAAGGGTCGATGTGATGAAGACAAGGGTTGGTCCCCTGTGGTGGAACTCAAGAACCGGTATTCATTGAGGAAAAGATCCAAGAACAAGAAAATCAAGCCAAAGGACGCGGCATTAAGGCAACAGCAAAACTTGTTGGTCTTTGAAGATTTGGGAGCTGATTACTTAGAACAACTGTTAATAAGTTCATGTGAGTGAAAGTACAGCAGCTCCTTTGTTGTTTTGGGTACTTTAATCCCATTTCATATCTTCTTTTCTGTTGTCAATTTCTTTGCTTTGGTGGTGGTTTTTTTTTTTTTTTTGGGGGGGGGGGGGGGGGGATTGATTTAAGCACACTCTTTAATCTTCTTCCTTATTTCATCATCTCATCTCATGTAAAGTTGAAACAACTCACACATCATGGAAATATACAATAATTTCACATTCTATATTCACATCCCTCTTCTTTATTCTTTTTCTCTTTTTAACTACTTCCCACACCTATTGCACAATAATGTATTTCTATAATCTTATACACAGCTTACTGACAGCTTAACAAATTAATAGTTTAATTTGATTATATAATAGCATTGAATAGGTAAAACTTTGAATCTAACCTATATTATATATGATAAAGAGTTATCAAATTTATATTTATGTATTATTAATTAATTTTACACGCATTTTTTTTATAATTTTATATGTCTGTGATTGACGTCTTAACGAATTAATAGTTAAATCGAGTGGTTAAAGAAACCTTTGAATCTAGCCTGTATTATATTATATTGATAAAAGATATAATCTTTTATAATTTTTTGAGTTGTTATCTTTTTTTTTAACTTGAATAAAATAATTAAATAATTTTTTAATTTACTCAAAAATAGATAATGTAACTTCAATAAAAAAAAAATGAGGGATTAAACCAAGGGCTTCCCGTTCTATGCCGGAGTTTATAGGTGCAGTTGAAGGATTTGTGGACTAGGTTTACAAACGGCTCCTGAAGAATTCTAATCCATTGTGAAGATAATACCACTACAACAAGATCATTTATAATATGCTTCCGACTGAAGCTTGGCATCTTGAAGGCTCAAGTATGCTTTTTGATTAAGACCCTTCATTTGAGTTATAGAATCAACTGCTTTAGTATGAACTGCTAGTCACAACAATGGCCTTGAAGATCGACATACACTGAAGGAAGTTTAAAGGCTGTGCGATAGAGATTTGCAAGGCATGTTGAAGCACATTTTTTTAGAGGCCAATAAGGTTGCGGATAACCCGCCAAAGTTGCTAATGCCAATGTCTTTCATCTTTAATTATTCGGTCAACCCCTTTGGATATATCCAGATTGTTACAAGATGATGTTAATAGTGTTGCACAAACTGCATTTAAAGATGAAAGGGGAAGCAGGAGATGTGCCTGAGCATGGAGTTGGATAAGATAACAATATAAATGCAATTTACAAGCCACCGGACCCCAATAGTTTTTATCATTCGTTTTCCTCTTCTTTTTTTTATGAAATGTCATTAGGGTACTACTACCTACTACTAACACCCTTAAAAAGTTACCTTAAAAACCCCCCTTAAAAATAGGGATGGTAAAACTCGAACCACCCAGTGGATCCCGAATCAATCTGCTTCGATTGGATTGGATTTTGTTGTTTGAAAAGTGGATGCAAGGTGAAATTTTTTGTTTTGGATAGTTGGTATGAAACAAATATAGTAATTGTTTGCCCCATCTTGATCCACTTCACTATATAAAATTATATTTAAATATTTATTTTACTTTAAAAATTTTAAAAATTTAAACATAAGTAGCAAAAATTAAAATTGAAAGTAGCACAAGGTGAGGTGAGGATGGATGCATCCTACATCCATTAAGGTAGTACTGGTTTTTTATATTATATATTCATAATGGAAAGCGGTAATGGATTTAGCAATATCCACCTGCCATTTCCATCCTTACATAAAATATTCAAAAATATATAAAAACTATTTTTAATAAATATAAATGCTAAATAAATACATAAATTAATCATTAATTTTTTATATTGCAAGTACTTGAATTTAAACGAGCTGATCCAACTTAGATTAAGGTCTTGTTAAGTAGAGCTTAAAAAAAGCGTTTTTGAAAAAATATTTGTGCTAAATAAGTTGATTTTGACTGAAATTTTTTACTTTTAAAAAACACTTAGTGCAAAGTCTCATAAATCTAAAATTTAATAATTTCTAATTTAATATGAACATTAGATAAGGATTTTCAAAGCAAATATCCAATTTAATCCCCAACACTTGAAGAAAAGATTCAAACACCCAACTTTGAATTTTAATTTCAAAATTACAAAAATATGAAATTCATGTAAAATACCTTTTGAATACAAATGCAGTCTGAGTTAAAGATTTTAAAAGAAAGAAAATATTGCAACGACTATTATTCTTTCCAAGGTTAATTAATGAATGCAAACGTAATAAACTTGTAACTCAAAGTTTTGATTTGCTTTATAGACCATGCATGTTTTGTTGCGTTTCAAGGAGGTCCTCTAACAACTTGTTATCCAAGTACTCAAATTCAATTACTTCACTTCCTCCTCCTCTTTGGGGATTTACTCTTCCATCTGAATTACAAGATGAAGAGGCTGGAAAGCTTGGATTCTGACATTGGAAATCGTTTGGGAAGTTGAGAATAGCCGAGTGACCCCGGAAAGCAAAAGCAGCCCTATCATAAGCCCTAGCAGCCTCCTCAACCGTCTCGAAAGTTCCGAGCCACTGCCGTGTCCCTTTCCTCGTCGGATCACGAATCTCGGCTGCAAACTTTCCCCATGGTCGCCTGCGGATTCCCCTATATCGAACTCCCCCCATTTTCCATCTCATTCTTCATTTTCCTCTTCCCTCCTTGGGATGCTTCCATTTTTTTTCAATTTCTCAAGTCTATGAATCAAGAAGAACATGTATAGGGTTATATATATATGACATGGATTGTGGTCATTGTATTTCGCCCCCCAAATGCATGTGCTATGTGAATAAAGCTATGGGGTGAGTCATACTTGGCGCTTGGAATTTTTTTTTTTTTTGGGGGGGGGGGGTGTTATGAAACTTCCTCACACATCCTTGAAATCTCAGGTGAGGAACAAAAGTTTCGATTTAGTCCACTTTAATTATAAAAATCAGCTCACCAATACCATATCTGGAAAGTGGTGTATGAATAGAGTAGTAAAATAACTAGTTTTATGTTTTTCGGAACTAACTTTTGTGAGGGTGCATGCATGAGAGCTATTTCTGATGAGGCTTTTTTTTTTTTTTTTCCTTCGGCGGGCGGCGACTCTACGTTTACGGTGAGCGGATTGGTTTCTCCTTTTGGACCTGCAAGTAGAACAAATTCATGTTAATTTTTTAATTTCATAGTATATTGTGATCATCCCTTATTTCATGTTTCAGAACATTAAAAAATAATCAATTCAATTCAAATCCAATTATATCATTCAAATAAGTTAAACCATTACACTTTGGAATTTAAAATTCCTAAATTGGCGTTATCAAATTTAATTGGCAAAATCAATGCCTATGTTGCACATGTAATTAAGATTCATTGAGGGTATGTGAACAAAACCCACACATGTCATATACTGATTCAGATACCTAAAACTGGCATTTAATCACTCCGATCTGAAGCAATCTGACATTGGTACTTATAATGGAATCTTCTAGCTTCCTCTATCACCGCATCAATGTACCTCAATTGATTTGAAGAGTGGATTGTCCCTCCTCCTCTATCAGACCCTAAATCACCGTTTGGCCATCCTCCACTCACCAGACATCACGTTTCACGTTACACCCCTCTTTGGCCAACAAGTGAGCAACGATTGGCCCCTCTCTTGATATGCTAAAGTTTACATCTCTCAAAACCAAGCACAATCTGTTTCACTTCCCATATGTGGTTACTAATTTCCAGAAATATCAAAAGAAAAAAAGAGTGGTTTGTCTACTCTGTCCAAAAAAAGGGGGAAATGTACATTTGCTTGAAACAACTCCCAAGTAATTGTTTTACGCCTTTGGGCACGCATGGAACCTTTTATTATGTCGCGCCGAAAATCCGATTGCTGCGAATAGCGTATCAAAGCTACTTCGTCTGTTTGATCAGGATCATTAGCATCCTTCGTATTAGTATAAGTATCGGTATTTGCTTGGTTATTAGTAAAAATCACGACGCGCTCAATTTATGTCACTCGAAGCTTCGTTATAACCACCAAGGAATCCCTCTCGACCTCTATTGCCCAAAATCCTAACTCTTGTGCGAATTTGAGAGCCTGAGTACTAGCTAACACCTCCATAGCCAATGCATTCGATACATATCTATTCCATAGGCAAGTTGCTCCCATTATCAAACCAGGGCTATTTCTAATGATAATCCCCGAACTCGTTGCCTCCAACTCATTGTAGAAACCTACATCAAAATTTACTCGAACAAAAGGCTTCGAGGGAGACCACCACACCAACGTCTCCTTGTCGCTTGTTCAATTCTTTCCCCAGTCAATAGTTCCAACTCACAAGCGTATCCTGAAATGAAAGTAACAACTTCAATCTTAGATTGTTGCTTGCCTTCATGCACTAATTCATTTCTCGAAAGCTAAATTGTCCAGATTGCAATTATGACTACTAATTTTTGCTGGTTATTGCTCCCAAAAATTAATTGTCGAACCTAATTAATGATAGAGTCCTCTGCTTGATTCACCCTCCATGTAACGCCCCAAAAGTTTTTGTTTTATGTTGAGCAAGTATGTTAAATAATTTGATTTGGTTTGGTGGTTAGGTGCCATGAATGTTTGCTTAAGTTTTTGAGTTAGATTACCATGTTTTGAATTCTTTCCTATTTATTTTGGTTTTATGTTTAGCTTGAGCCTTAGGGCTTATCATTTATTTCTCATTGAATTGTGATAGAATGAGCTTGCTGATTTAGTGGTAAGGCTTCAGCTTATCATTTAGTCCTATGTTTGAATCTTGTGGTGTGCAAATGTGGAATATTTTTGCTTAGGCTCTTGCTAGTTTTTGAGTTTAATTTAAATTCTAAAAGAATTTTTTTGGCAAAATTCTTCTTTCTTTCTTTTTCTTTTGCCTCTTGATTACTTTATTTTCTTCCTTCTTACTCTTGTGGTTCTGGCCTTTATTGACTAAATCTTGGGTAGTGTTACGTTTGGGTTGTCCTCATTCGTTGTGCAAGTTCTATTTGATATCTTGTTTCGATCTTTGTTAACGATATTAAGTTTTGACTCGTTGGATAAAAGGGGATTTTGTTTAGTATATTCCACTCCATGTGGTGATTAGTGCTTTTTATGATGGTTTGATAGGCGAAGCTTTGGGAGATCAGGATCCTCCAAAGGTGTGATTGTTCTGTTGTTTGCTGTTTCGGTGGGTAAGTATCTAAACTTTGATTTTTGGGGCTGTTTAATTTTGGGAAAAGGGGTGTTCTTGGATGAGAATTCGAGATGGAATTGCGGTTTAATCAATTTTTTGAAACATTATTGTAGGTTTTGGAGTGCATTAGTTGTGTGGATATTCACATTAGTAACTAGGTGCGTGAAACTAACTCGATTTATCGCTTGAAACTCGAGAAAATGCGAAACAAGAGTTGTTTTCGAAATTGCCCAATGCCATACAACCATGTGTGTTTTTGCAAGCCGTGTGGCTTGGTCGTGTGGAGCACACAACCGTGTGAAATCTTGCAGCCTGTGTAGGTAGGTTGTGTGGGCCATATGTGTTAGCTTTCTTGGCCGTGTGGGCCATTTTGGCCAATTTTAGGGCCCGATTAGGGGTCATTTAAGGGACTAGAAAATTGGGCCTGTAGGCATAATTTGGGGCCCGAAAAGTGTAAGTTTTAACACGTAAACATACATGGGTAAGCTTAGGAGGTATGTTAAGTAGATTATGTTGTAGTAACCATATGCTATACAATAATCCGTAGGAAAATATATGTGTAAGCATGACATGTGATTTATAATATGTATATGTTGATTTTATGATTATGTTTACGAGTATGCTTATGTTTTTGGGTGGGTTATAATATATGAAGGAAGTATTATATGACAGTTTTTACTGCAATTATAGCGGTTAGACCGCAAATTTTATGTCTGGCTGCTCAGTTGCATATTTATGAGTGGCACACCACCACATATTGGTGTAATTGGATGGATGGACTCTTGTAGTCTTATTTGTGGTGATTAGCTGGTCGGAGATGGTGTGTAGCGGATGAGGATAGGACATGATATGATATGTTTTGATTCGATATGATATGATACGTATAATATGATAATATATGAGTTAGCTTGAAATCTAATACAGTATGAAATATTAAAAGATATTCTCTTATTTGAATTCTGTTATGCTATGTCACGTTTTGATATATATTTATTTGTACTAAAATTTGTGGGCCAAATCATACATTGAGCTTAAAGCTCACGCTTTTGTATATTTCGTTTCAGGTGATCTTCAAACTTAGGATTGAACGACGACATTGGAGCTCAGGTTTCACACTTTTTGGGTTTTGTATGTTACAGACTTTATATTTTTGGACTTTTAAGGACTTTGGACATTTTAATCTTGTTCTGGACATTTGGATTTATTTCAGTAATTATTTTGTTAAAGTTTTAATTTTTAACCGATATTTGGAACAAGACGACTAACCATGAACTAAAGGTAATAAAGACTAAATTGTTACAATGTGTCTGCTGCCAAAATCTTGTCAAAAATCACTAAAGTGTTTTAACTCACAAACGTTTTGAGTAAATTGGATTTGATTTTAGTAAAACTATTAAAGATGAGTTTCCGGAAATTGGTATGTTTTTCAAAGACTTATTTAAATTGATTTCCTATTCGCTAAAAGTTAGTTTTTCATCAAAATTAGATATCAATATTTTCCACATACGAATGTCTAAGCCAGAGATGGGGTGTTACACTCCAATTAATTCCAAGTTCTTGCCAAACCTACAAGGTAAGTGGATAATCACGGCTTGCATATATATTGGTTTCAAAGTCTTCACCACATCTGAAGCCGTACGTATTCTTGAAAATTGATTAAAAAATAACTTTAAAAAATGTGAAAATATATGTCTTCAAACAAAAGGCTTATTTTAAAAATTTTTATTTATTCAATTTCATTAACTTAGAGCCAGAAATGTTGATTTTACGTTTCACATGCTTTCCAGAGTAGTAAATTTGGAAAATAAATGCACCAGCATGTAGTTATGGCAATGAATTGGGATTTATAAAATAAATGCTTTCTAGCCTGAGCAATGATTCTTGGAAGCAACTGACTACTCTTTAGCCACATCACGAAGAGGAGCCACCGAACGTGGGTGGTGTCGATGCAGAACCATCGATGGGGAAACGGATCTTTTCAAAGATAAACTACTTTATATGTTTTAGCCCCTCTATGTTGCTTCAATGGAATTGTGCTAGATATTTATCCCGTCAAGGTTCATCACCTCACCAATTAAGAATCTCACCATGTATCATCCGTTGCTTATGAATTACATCAGGCCATTAACATGTTATTGGAAAATGTACACATATTATAATAATCATGTAATTGGTTTTTATATATTTAAAAATTTTAAATTTAATAATATTAACAATTAACTTTTATCAAATTAACTCGTAAATAAATTAAATACTAAAAATTTAATATTGTTACCTTTAAATATTAAAATATATTAATTTTTGTAAAATATAAATACTAACTCGGACAAATAAAAAAAAACTAGATATCATACTTAAAAAAAGTGTCAATCTTGAGTATAAAATAATATATTAAGCCTTTTTAGAATGATTAAATCAAAATTTTTAATTTTGTTGGGAGTATAAATTAGGGAAAATATTATAACAAATAGTGATATGTGTTTCATTTTGAAAAGAATCAACTTCAAAATAAAATCCTAAAATTGAGGATAAAATTATTGATGTGATATAAAACTATTAGAAAAAGATAACATATGTTTCGTATAATCCTTCTTTCAGATAAATTTTAATTAATATGATAAGGAAATGAGTTGTTGTTTTTTTTTAATGGATGGATTAGCTAAGCTCCTAACTATTATTCAAACGAAGCTACGTTGGAACACTGGTTCCTGCACCCTTGCCCTAAATAATTGAAATAAAGTTTACCCAGCCGGCCGGCGGGCAGCCCAACCGATCCCCACTTACTCAGTAATTACATCACCAACGAGTCGGCATCACCGCTGAATTACTGAACCAAAAAAACAAAAAAAAAAAAAAAAAGGAAAGAAAAAGACAGTTGCCCTAGTTGGTCGTCAGATGATGACGGCGGCGAGTGAACGGTATAATAATGGGATATGCCAAGAGCTACTTCCCTTCTTTTTCTTTATGGATGTGTGAGGCAGTCAAGTCCTCATGGAGGACTTAATTAAATAAGAAATAACTTTGGGTGATTAATATATATATTATGTTGTAACCTAGGAAGTGACCATTTACGACAAACCTGAATATTGGACTGAATTATAAATTGTCAAATTAGCATGGACTGTGTCAAACATACGGTGGGCGGGACACCATTGTTCACCTTCACACGTGACCATGCTCTTGTCTCGTAACATAATTTTCCTGTTCAGTACAATGAAGGTAATAGTATACTAAGCTATTATATTTAGAAACGGATTTTATTTCGGTTTTTTTTATCGAAAAAAATTTATGAGGTGGAACATTTAATCCATACTGAAAATTATTTTTATGGGCAAATTATAAAAAATGGTCACCGAACTATACCATTTGTTTTATTTTAGTAGTCCAACTATTAATTTATTTGAATTTAGTCACTAAACTATTCGAAATTAAATATTCTAGTCACTAACTGATGTCGACTTTTTCTATTGGTTTAGTATCAAAATTAGTCTTCTAATGTTTACACATTTTAATAATTCGATCTAATAATATAAAAAAATTAACAAATTTAACACTCAGTATTTACAAATTATCATTATAATTCTACTTTTAAAAAAATAAATAAATTTAACTCTTAATATTTACAAAATCTACTAATTTAATCATAACTCTAAAAACTAGAAAACCTTTCCTTCCATCACTTATCGGCTAACCATATGAAAATTAAAGCAACAAAAAAATTTACTTTTTTCAAGTCAAATATGAGTTATATAAAGTAAGATGAAAGTAGATTTTATAGTTTAAAGTAATAATATAAAAATGATTTAATGTCGGTCCCTATTTTATGGTTTTTCAAACCACTTTCCTCGTTGAGAGGAAATTAATTACATTATTACACTAACAAGTGGCTTCCACTTTGGCAAATGCATCATTCTTGGTGCACTCATGGGTCCATATGTTTCAACCCCGCCGCCGTACGTCATCTTATTCTTCTATATGTTTTTTCATATCTAGTGGTTTACTCATGTTACCTCTTAAATATGTGACCCGAAGTTTAAATTATCTTTATGAAAATTAGATCACATTTTAGGGTTATTTGTAAACATTTCTTTTCGTATTTTCAGATTCAATTTATAGGAGTTTATCCATTCTTTGCACATTAACTCTGGTGAGGTTTTCGTAAAATTTTTGTAGTTTTTTCGCTTCTAAGGTTTTCGTAAAATTTTTGTAATTTTTTCGCTTCTAGAATAAGTTCTTCTGTTTGTGCCTTATAAAAAAAGTTAGCAAATTAATGGATCGTTACCCTAATGATATAACTTAATAAAAGGTTCTTCTAGCTCACGTAATGAGACAAGAAGAATAGCTAAAAAATAACTAAAGAATAATAAGAAAGAAAAAAGATAGAATTGAACAATTGTATAGGATTTTTTGTGCATTGCATAAAACTTTACAATGAAATTCTCTTTTTTTCATCGAAAAAAGAAAGAGAAAATACAGAAAGCGTCTATTAGATCTAGACCCTTAAATAATCCAATGACCATCTTTTTTTTTCGAAAAAGTTCAAAAATACTATGATGACTCCATTGCTTTATATATTTATTTCATTGTGATTCAGCAATCCCAAAGTTTCTTTTAGAAAAAAGTAATTAGTCATTGTTGTCGATGATAGATACTCTGATTATGACAAAAAAATGGTGTTGATCATGTTTTTTTCTTATGAATATTAATTCTTTTAGAATTCGTAACTATATTTTCAAAAAATGTTATGTCCGGTGAAAGAAAATTTCGAATTCGTTCTTTAAAAATACAATACATTTTATCATTGCATTTAAACGACAGAAAGTATTGAATACTAAAAAACACTAAAATTAAATATTTTTCATATAACTTTGAAACACAAAAAGTCTAAAAAAAGAGAGAGAAAATTTTAACATTTCTTAATCAACCTGCATAGCAAATTTTCTATAATCATAGATATTGATAGTTATTGTAGGGCTTCTAAATAATTAAAATTCTTCGTTATTAATGAAATATAAACTTTAGTTTAAGATAATATATATCTCATTACTTTATTATAAAAATTTTATTATATTAATATATAAATTAATCGGATATCAATTCAGTCGTAAACAAAAATTAATATATATATTTTTTATATGATAACGCTAATTCAATTAGAAGAAAATTAGTATACCGTAAATAATAACTAAGATTATTATAATGATACTTTTATATTTTAATACTTTTGTATGAAATTTAAATAAAATAATTTAAAATTAAAGATTTAATATACAAAATTTCTACTATTGTTAAATAATTATTCTAAAAATAAAAACAATTTTTTGTGTGAAATAATTTGTGTGATAGTTTCTCAATTTAAGTGTGTTCACATCTGCTAAATTCTGGTATATATAGAGGGTGCCATACTTCAAATCTTGTGACACAAAACCTAATTTGTGACTCGTCAAGGAGGAAAAAAACAAGCTGGGCAAAAAATCACCCAGTTAAGGGGGAGGAGTCTTGGTTGTTTCAATACTCAAATAATGCAGAATTATTAGCGTTTGGATCGGAGGAGGCGTTTTCCAGCAGCTGTGAGTGGGATGAGCTCCTTCTCAAGTTCAATATCTCCCAAGAAACGGCTTGGATGGACTTATTGGGTGATGAAGAAGAAGAAAGGGGTAAAGCATCGTCAGAGTGTAGCGACAACTCCATCGATGGCGTAAAGGAGGAAGAGGTTTGCTCAGAAGAACCCAAAAGAAACGAAGAGTTACAGAGGGGTGAGGAAACGGCCATGGGGCAAATTTGCTGCTGAGATTAGGGATTCAACCAGACGTGGTGCCAGGGTTTGGCTTGGTACATTCGACAGTGCTGAAGCAGCTGCTTAAGCTTACGACCAAGCCGCATTTTCAATGAGAGGACCAATATTGGCTACTCTCAATTTCCCCATTGAAGCTGTCAAGGCATCGCTTAAGGAACTCAAGTGTCAATGTGATGAAGACAAGGGTTGGTCCCCTGTGGTGGATCTTAAGAACCGGTATTCATTGAGGAAAAGATCCAAGCACAAGAAAATCAAGCCAAAGGACGCGGCATTAAGGCAACAGCAAAACTTGCTGGTCTTTGAAGATTTGGGAGCTGTTTACTTAGAACAACTGTTAATAAGTTCATGTGAGTGAAACTACAGCTCCTTGGTTGCTTTGGGTACTATAATCCCATTTCATATCTTCTTTTCTATTGTCAATTTCATTGCTTTGGTGGGGTGATTGATTTAAGCACACTCTTCAATCTTCTTCCTTACATCATCATCTCATCTCATCTCGTATTGGGTCTCTTGTCACACATCATGGAAATGTACAATAATTTCACCTCTTATGTTCACATCCCTTTTTTTTTGGTAAACTACTTCCCTCACTGCACAATAGTGTATTTCTATAATTTTATATACAGCTCACTAACAGTTTAACAAATTAATAGTTTAATCTGATTATTTTATAGCATTGAAAGATAAAACTTCAAATCTAGCTTATATTATATATGATAAAGAGTTATTAAATTTATATTTATGTAATTTTAATTAATTTTCCACGTATTTTTCTTATAATTTTATATATTTGTGTGCGTCTGACATCTTAACGAATTAATAGTTAAATCAAATTATATAATAGCAGTGGTCAAGTAAACTCTTGAATCTAGCCTGTGTTATATTATATTGATAAAAGATATAATCTTTTATAATTTTTGGGGTTTTTGACTCTCTTTTTTTAACTTGAATAAAATAATTAAATATTTTTTAATTTACTCAAAAATGGATAATATAACTTCAATAAAAAAAATGAGGGATTAAACCAAGGGCTTCCCGTTCTATGCCGGAGTTTATAGGTGCAGTTGAAGGATTTGTGGACTAGGTTTACAAACGGCTCCTGAAGAATTCTAATCCATTGTGAAGATAATACTACTACAACAAGATCATTTATAATATGCTTCCAACTGATGCTTGGCATCTGGAGGCTCAAATATGCCTTTGATTAAGACCATTCATTCGAGTTACAGAATCAACTGCTTTATTATAAACTGCTAGTCACAACAATGGCCTTGAAGATCGACATACACTGAAAGAGGTTCAAAGGCGGTGCGATAGAGATTTGCAAGTCAGGTTGAAGCACATTTTTATAGAGGCCAATTAGCTTGCGGATCATCTGCCAAAGTTGCTAATGCCAATGTCTTTCATCTCTAATTATTCGGTCAACCCCTTTGGATATATGCAGATTGGTACTAGATGATGTTAATAGTGTTGCACAAACTGCACTGAAAGATTGAAGGGGAAGCAGGAGATGTGCCTAAGCATGGAGATGGACAAGATAACAATATAAATTCAATTTACAAGCCACCGGACCCCAATAGTTTTTATCATTCATTTTGCTCTTCTTTTTTTATATAATGTCAATAGAGTACGGCTACCTACTACTAAAACCCTTAAACAGTTAGATTAAAATTAGAACTTTAACCACCTATGGATTCCGAATCAGTCTTGATTGGATTGGATTTTTTGTTGCTTGAAAAGTGGATTTAGAATAGGGCAAATTTTTTGTTTTGAATAAGGACTGACTTCATTATATAAAATTACTATATTATCCTTGTATATATAAATTATTAAAACGGTAAAAATGTAAGAACATAATATAGAAAAAATGTAAGAACATAAAATTTTTTGTTTGCGGCGCGACTGTTGGGATCCTGCTAGGGCGCGAAGGCTTGCGGCGCCTAGGCCTAGGGTTTCCCAGAAACCCTAGGCAACTGAGGCTGCTTAATGTTTTGGGCCTTTTGGGCCACGAATGTCTGGGTCTGTTGGGTTAGTTGGGATCTGGCTATTAGGTCTATGTGTAGGTTGTTTAGGATCTGGGTTAATGGGTAATTTTGTAAATTTGAGCCTTTGTTTTGGACTGTAAAACTGAACATTTTTTATTTTCTTTTTGTTTTTCTTTTTCTGAACGGGCCCGGGCATAAATGGGCCTCTACAATTGTATTTAAATATTTATTTTACTTTAAAAATACTGAAAATTTTAAAGATAAGTAGCAAAAAATTAAAATTGAAAGCAGCACGGGATGAGGCGAGGATGGACACATCCAACATCCATGAAGGTAGTAGTAATTTTCAATATTAGCTTGGCCCTAGGGTTATTTGAGAGTCTAGTCGCCTAAGGCGGGAAGGGGGCACAAAAAAATTTTAGCTTTTAATGTGAGAAAAAAATATTCAAACTATAATAAATTAATTAAATGTCTAGGGTTTTCAATTTTTTACCATAAATGCTTCATCTTTTAGGGTCCCAAAAATTTTTCATCTTTTATTGTATTATATTTTATATATTTTTTAAAAGGGACTCAATTTATTGTTTTGCCTAATACCCAAAAACATCATAAACGGGCCTGTATATATCCATAATGGAAAGCGGTGATGGATTTAGCAATATCCATCCCGCATTGCAATCCTTACTTAAAATAATCAAAATATATAAAAATTATTTTTTAATAAAATAAATGTTAAATATATACATAAAATAATCCATAAATTTATATATTGCAACTACTTGAATTTAAATAAGCTGATCCAACTTAGATTAACACTTGGTAAAAAGTCTCATCAAATCTAAAATTTAATAATTTCTAATTTAATATGAACAATATTGGACATCCAATTGTAATACGATCAGAATTTTCAAAGCAAAAATCCAATTTAATTTCAAACACCCAACTTTGAATTTTAATTTCAAAATTACAAAAATATGAAATTCATGTAAAAAACCTTTTGAATATAAATGCAGTCTGAGTTAAAGATTTTAAAAGAAAGAAAATATTGCAACGACTATTATTCTTTCCAAGGTTAATTAATGAATGCAAACGTAATAAACTTGTAACTCAAAGTTTTGATTTGCTTTATAGACCATGCATGTTTTGTTGCGTTTCAAGAAGGTCCTCTAACAACTTGTTATCCAAGTACTCAAATTCAATTACTTCACTTCCTCCTCCTCTTTGGGGATTTACTCTTCCAACTGACTTACAAGATGAAGAGGCTGGAAAGCTTGGATTCTGACATTGGAACTCGTTTGGGAAGTTGAGAATAGCCGAGTGACCCCGGAAAGCAAAAGCAGCCCTGTCATAAGCCCTAGCAGCCTCTTCAACCGTCTTGAAAGTTCCGAGCCATAGCCGTGTCCCATTCCTTGTCGGATCACGAATCTCGGCTGCAAACTTTCCCCATGGTCGCCTGCGGATTCCCCTGTATCGAACTCCCCCATTTTCCATCTCAGTCTTCATTTTCCTCTTCCCTCTTTGGGATGCTTCCATTTTGTTTCAATTTCTCAAGTCTATGAATCAAGAAGAACATGTTATATATATATATATATATATATGACATGGATTGTGGTCACTGTGTTTGGTCCCCCGAATGCATGTGCCATGTGAATAAAGCTATGGGGTGGGTCATACTTGGCGCTTGGAATTTGTATGTTTGTTTTTTTTTTTTTTTGGGGGGGGGGTGTGTGTTATGAAACTTCCTCACACATCCTTGAAATCTCAGGTGAGGAACAAAAGTTTCGATTTAGTCCACTTTAATTATAAAAATCAGCTCACCAATACCATATCTGAAAACTGGTGTATGAATACAGTAGTAAAATAACTAGTTTTATGTTTTTCGGAACTAAATTCTGTGAGGGTGCATGCATGAGAGCTATTTCTGACGAGGCTTTTTTTTTTTCCTTGGGCGGGCGGCGGCTCTACGTTTACGGTGATCATCCCTTATGTCATGTTTGAGAACATTAAAAATTAATTAATCTAATTCAAATCCAATTATATCATTTAAAACCATTACACTTTGCAATTTAAAATTCCTAAATTGGCGTTATCAAATTTAATTTGCAAAATCAATGCCTATGTTGCACATGTAATTAAGATTCATTGATGATGTGTTAACACAACTCATGCCACATGTTATATTCCGTTTTAGATACCCAAAATTAGTATTGAATCACTTCGATTTGGAGCAATCTGCCTGTTAGCTATAATTGAATTTTCTAGTCTCTTTTACCACTGTATCGATGGACCTCAATTGATCTGAAGAGTGGACTGTCTCTCTTTCTCCACCAGCCCCTAAATCATCATCGGGCCGTCCTCCACTCACCAGACATCACAGGTGAGTAACCCGATTTCCCATCTCTTGATATGATGAAATTTACATCTCTCAAATTCAAGCATAACCTGTTTCGTTTTCCATATGTGGTTACTAATTTACGATCAATCAATGGGTGTCACTCGAAGCTTCGTTATAACCACCAAATAATCCCCTCAACCTCCACTGCCCAAAATCCCAACTCCTATGCAAATCTGACAGCCTGGGTAACAGCCAACACCTCCACTGCCAATGCATTTGGTACATATCTATTCCATAGACAAGCTGCTCCCATTATCAGACCAGTGATATTTCTAATGACAATTCACGTACTCGCTGCCTCGAAGTCCTTGTAGAAACCTGCATCAAAATTTACTCGAACAAAAGGCTTTGAGGGAGACCACCAAACCACCGTCTCCTCTACCGCTCTTTCAACTCTTTCCCCAGTCAATAGTTCCAACTCACAAGCGTATCCCAAAATGAAAGTACCAACTTCAATCTTGGATTGCTACTTTCCTTCATGAACTAATTTATTTCTCGAAAGCCAAATTGCCCAAATTGCAGTTATGACTATTAATTTTTGCTGGTTACTGTTCCCAAAAAATAAAAGTTGAACTCAATTAGCCATAGAATCTTCTATTTGATTCACCCTCCAATTAATTCCAATCTCTTGCCAAACCTACAGAGCAAATGAATAATAGCGACTTGCATATATGTTGATTTCAAAGTCCTCACTTTAAAAAAAAAAAATTCTATTTATTCAAATTCATTGACTTAGAGCTAGAAATGTTGATTTTACGTTCCACATGCTTTCAAGAGTAGTAAATTTGGAAAATAAATGCACCAACATGTAGTTATGGCAATGAATTGGGATTTTGAAAAGGAAACTTATTAAAAATTTAACAGTAGCATAAATTGCATATTCAAGATGACTTGGCAAAAACAAAAGTTTTATTATTTGTTCTTCTTTTTGTCCTCGTCCCATCTGTAGGTATGTGACATTATTTTGCGGATAAAATTGTAAAAACATATTATTTTATTTTATTTTTTAATTTGATGTATTTTGTAGTTGAATATATAATTCAGTAATAGATGCATGTGTATGCAATCCTAGTCATGAAAGGGAAAATAATAGTTATTGCATTTGAATTTACAGACATTATGGGAGTAGTTGGTGAGGGATGTTGCGCAGATTATCACCGTGGGCCATGTACGCATGGAAAAGATGATCAATCTCCTGACGGCGACTGCTTTAAGTTTTGTACCACTGAGATGCTCTTTGCAAAAATAATTATGTGTGCCATTGCGCTTGTTGACATTAAATGTAAGCAACCAAAAATTGATGTTAGATTTATTATTATTTAATCTTCGAAATAGTGAGATCAGTAACAAAAAGAAAAAAGAGTAAGCATAAAATGCTTTCTAGCCTGAACAATGATTCTTGGAAGCAACTGACTACTCTTTAGCGGTATCACGAAGAGGAGCCACCGAACGTGCGTGGTGTCGATGCGGAACCATCGGCGGGAAAACGGATGTCTTTCAAAGATAAACTACTTTATAACTTTCTAGAGGAGGGGAGGTAATTGTTATATGTTTTACATTCTCTGTGTCGCTTCGATGGAATTGTGCTAGATATTTATCCCGTCGAGATCCATCGCCTCACCAATGATAAGAATCTCACCATGTATCATCTGCCGCTTGTAAAACACATCAAGCCATTAATTGGGAAATGTGTCCATATAATCTATTTTGATACTTAAAAATTGGAAATCGTTAAACATATAATTTAAAATTATGTTAATCCTGTTGATTTGGTAGTCTCATCCAATCAGCTCCTTCCATGTTTATTGTCACGTCATTAATTATACAAATAAAAAATTATTGTAATTTTCATTTTACTTTCAGAATAAAAAAATTAAAAATTGAAAACTTAGGTTAATTTCATTGAACCCCGAAGAACCCATTTAAACTGAATAACTCTCTTTGCAATTGAAAAAAAGCAATACAAAATGAGAATTTGATAGAGGAAAAAGAAGAATAAAAAGCAATGGAATTTGGGTTTTAGGTGGATTTTGAGAAAGTTTTCTTGTATGGTTAGTTGAGTAGAATATTGTGGGTGTCATTTGGTTATTGGTACCGATAAATCAGGGCGAAGTCAAAAAAAAATTTAGAAGAGTAGAAATTGAGTTAAAAATGTAATTTTAATATTGCATTAATATATATTTTTATAGTTTTAAAAAGGCTTAATGCATAATTTGAGTGAAGAGATTGTATAAAATTGTGATTTCACGTCATCTTTATCACTTTCTAATAGGAGATTGATAAATCAGATTTTTTCTCTTCATTTCCATTAAAAAAATCAAATCTAACTAAAAGTACTAAAAACTAGGAGGAAAAAACTGATTTGTCATTCTCCTGTTGACAAAGGATAGGGATAATGTGGAATCACAGTTTCATACAATTCTTTCTCATAATTTGGTACCTGAGTTTAACATTATTTTCTATTGTGATACTTGCGTTATTTTTTGGTCTAATGCGATACATGTATTTGGCAACGGTTACACATTCTGGTACATGAAAATGATAATGTTAACTTTTTGTTTTTTTAATTTGGGTTTTAGAGTTGATTTTATGAAAATTCATAATTAATTAATAATATTAACAACTAATTTTCATTAAATCAACTATAAAACAGGAATTAGATCACATCATCATACTGTATTTAACAAATCAAACACAAATTTAAATAAATTCATAATTACTAAATTTATTCTATTAACAAAATTATGAAAAATTCTAACCTAACAATATTAGAAATTAACTTTCATCAAATCAACTCTAAAACGCAAATTAAATACTAAAAGTTAACAGTATTACCTTTAGATATCAAAATATATAACTTTAGTAAAATACAGATATCAACTTGGACCCAAAAAAAATTTAGATACCATATTAAAAAAAAGTGTCAAACTTGAGTATGAAATAATATATTAAGCCTTTTTAGAATGATTAAATCAAAAAATTTTATTTTTGTTGGGAGTATAAACTAAAAAAAAAGATTATATGAAACAGTGACGCCACATTTTATCCTGAATTACAACATTTTCATCTTGAAAAGAATCAAATTCAAATTAAAAATCTTGAAATTGAAAATAAAATTATTAATGTGACATAAAATTATTGAAAAACGATAATATATCTATTTCATACTATTATTTCTCGGATAAATTATAATTAATATAATAAGGAAATCACTTTGGTTTAAATGGATGGATTAGCTAAGCTCCTAACTATTACTCAAACGAAGCTACGTTGGAACACTGGTTCCTGCACCCTTGCCCTAAACAATTGAAATAAAAGTTTACCCAGCCGGCCGGCGGGCAGCCCAAACGATCCCCATTTACTCAGCAATTACATCACCAACGAGCCGGCATCACCGCTGAATTACTGAACCAAAAAAAAAAAAAAAGGAAAGAAAAAGACAGTTGCCCTAGTTGGTCGTCAGAGATGATGACGGCGGCGCGTGAACGGTATAATAATGGGATATGCGAGGCAGTCAAATCCTCATGGAGGACTTAATTAAATAAGAAATAACTTTGGGTGATTAATATATATATATTATGTTGTAACCTAGGAAGTGACCATTTACGACAAACCTGAATATTGGAGTCCTTTGTCTTGCGGGGCATAATTCTTATTACCTTGTTTGGACTGAACTATAAATTGTGAAATTAGCATGGACCGTGTCAACATTTGGTGGTCGGGACACCATTTTTCGCCTTCACACGTGACCAAGGTAAAAGTATCTAGTAAGTTCTTACATTTTAAAACCGACTTTATTTCGGTCTTTCTATTAAAAAAATATTAGTAGTTATACATTTTTAAATATGCAAATTAACCTATCTATTAAATGACGACGTGGAGCATTAAATCCATGCTAAAAGATTATATTTATGGCTAAATTATAAAAATAGTCACCCAACTATTAGTTTATTTTAATTTTGTCACTAAACTATTCGAAATTAAATATTTTAGCCACTCAGAATTGATGTTGGCTTTTTTATTGGTTTAGTAACAAAACTAGCGCTTTAATGTTTACATATTTTAACAATTTGATCCTATATATAAAAAATTAACAAATTTAGCCCTTAAAGTTTACAAAATTTATTATTTTAATTCTAATTCTAAAAATGTTCAATAAATTTAGCTCTTAATATTTGCAAAATCTGTCAATTTAATCATAACTCTAAAAGCTAAAAAAACTTATTTTTAATCCTTTATTACTCGTCAACTAACCTATGTGAAAATTAAAATAAGAAAAGAATTACTCTCTTTTTTGTGAATTACAATAAGAGGGCAAAGCCCGAATAATAAATATGACTAATACAACTCAAATCCAGATCAATCACAAGACGATGAACACACTTAATTATCAGATCATCACATGGATTCAAAAATTACTCATTTTCAAATTAAAAATGAGTTATATAAATTAAGATGAAAGTAGATTTTGTAGTTTAAAGTAATAATATAAAAATGATTTAATGTCGGTCCCAATTCTATGGTTTTTCAAACCACTTTCCTCGTTGAGAGGAAATTAATTACATTATTACACTAACAAGTGGCTTCCACTTTGGCAAATGCATCATTCTTGGTGCACTCATGGGTCCATATGTTTCAACCCCGCCGCCGTACGTCATCTTATTCTTCTATATGTTTTTTCGTATTTAGTAAGGATGGTAGTTACTCATGTTATCTCAAAACAATGTGATCGGAAATTTAAACTATCTTCATGAGAATTAGATCACATTTTATGGTCATTTGTAAATATTTCTTTTTATGTTTTCGGATAATTTTTAGGGATTTGTTTGTTCTTTGCACATAAATTTTTGTGAGGTTTTCGTAAAAGATAAATTCTTTTGATTGTGCCTCTTAAAAGGAACTAGCAGGTTGATGGATCATTACCCCAATGATATAACATAATAAAAGTCTTTTCTAATTCACGTAATGAGATGAGAAGAAAAGCTAAAAATAACGAAAAAAATAATAAGAAAGAAAAAAGATAGGTTGAACAAATGCATAAATCTTTTTGTGCATTGCATATGTCTTTACAATGAAATTCTCTTCGTTTTTTTCATCGAAAAAAGAAAAAGAGAAAATATAAAGAGCATCTATTAGATCTAGACCCTTAAATAATCCAATGACCACCTAAAAAGAAATTAAATCGAAGAACTTTAGAGTGACCAAATGCAAAATAAACCAAATTAATAACCTTTGTAGCCAAACATATTTATCATATTATGTATCAGGGTCGAATTCAGAAATATTTTTAAGGGGAGGAATTAAATTATAAATTTTTGAGTGGTCAAAATATAATTTTATTATGTGTTACTTTATAAGTTCATTATTTTATAAAAGGACTTACTAGAATCTTTTTTTATTTTAAGAGGGGCAAAGTACAATTTCACTATATATTAATTTCTAATTTAAACATTTCTTAATGGACCTGCATAACAAATTTTCCATTTTGGGCCAAGCCCTAATGTATTTTATAAAAGTACTTACTAGAATTTTTTTTATTTTAAGAGGGGCAAAGTATAATTTCACTATATATTTCAGTTGCTAAAATCAAATTTTGAAATATATCCCATCTATACTTATTATAATTTTTTTATTGTATTAATGTTTAAATTAATTGGATATCAACTCAGTAGTAAAAAAGAAAAGTTAATATACATAATTTTTTAAGATGATAACGCAAACTCAATCGAAAGAAAATTAGTATACTCTAAATGATAAATTATATTATTACAATAATATTTTTATATTTTAATAATTTTATATAATGTTTAAATAAAATAATATAAAATTAAAGATTTAATATACAAAGTTTTGACTATTGTTAAATAATTTTTCTAAAAATAAAAATAAATTTTTGTGTGAAATAATCTAATGGATATAAAATATTTGTGTGATAGTTTCTTAATTTAAGTGTGTTCACATCTGCTAAATTCTGGTATATATAGAGGGTTGCCATACTTCAAATCTTGTGACACAAAACCTAGTTTGTGACTCGTCAAGGAGGAAAAAACAAGCTGGGCAAAAAATCACCCAGTTATGGAGGAGGAGTCTTGGTTGTTTCAATACTCAAATAATGCAGATTTATCAGCGTTTGGATCCGAGGAGGCGTTTTCCAGCAGCTGTGAGTGGGATGAGCTCCTTCTCAAGTTCAATATCTCCCAAGAAACGGCTTGGATGGACTTATTGGGTGATGAAGAAGAAGAAAGGGGTAAAGCATCGTCAGAGTGTAGCGACAACTCCATCGATGGCGTAAAGGAGGAAGAGGTTTGCTCAGAAGAACCCAAGGAAACGAAGAGTTACAGAGGGGTGAGGAAACGGCCATGGGGCAAATTTGCTGCTGAGATTAGGGATTCAACCAGACATGGTGCCAGGGTTTGGCTTGGTACATTCGACAGCGCTGAAGCAGCTGCTTTAGCTTACGACCAAGCCGCATTTTCAATGAGAGGACCATCGGCTACTCTCAATTTCCCCATTGAAGCTGTCAAGGCATCGCTTAAGGAACTCAAGTGTCGCGATGAAGACAAGGGTTGGTCCCCTGTGGTGGATCTCAAGAACCGGTATTCATTGAGGAAAAGATCCAAGAACAAGAAAATCAAGCCAAAGGACGCGGCATTAAGGCAACAGCAAAACTTGCTGGTCTTTGAAGATTTGGGAGCTGATTACTTGGAACAACTGTTAATAAGTTCATGTGAGTCAAAGTAGAGCTCCTTGTTGCTTTGGGTACTTTAATCCCATTTCATATCTTCTTTTCTCTTGTCAATTTCATTGCTTTGGCGGGGGCGTTGATTTAAGCACACTCTTCAATCTTCTTCCTTACTTCATCATCTCATCTCATATTGGGTCTCTTGTAAAGTTGAAACAACTCACACATCATAGAAATGTACAATAATTTCACCTTTTATGTTCACATCCCTCTTTTCTTTTTTTGGTAACCTACTTCCCTCCCTTGTTGCACAATAATATATTTCTATAATCTTATAAACAGTTGACCGACAGCTTAACAAATTGATAGTTTAATCTGATTATATAATTGCATTGAACAGGTAAAACTTCAAATTTAGCTTATATTATATATGATAGAGTTATCAAATTTATATTTATGTAATATTAATTAATTTTATATGTATTTTTTTTATAATTTTATATGCTTCCCACTAACATCTTAATGAATTAACAGTTAAATCGAATTATATAATAGCAGTGACCAATATGTATAAGAGAAATAATGTATTTCTTTAATCTCCACTGACAGCTTAACGAATTAATAGTTTAATCTGATTATACAACAGCATTGAACGGGTAAAACTTGAAATCTAACCTATATTATATATGATAAAGAGTAATCAAATTTATATTTATGTAATATTAATTAATTTTAATGTATTTTTTATAATCTTATACTGACATCTTAATAAATTAATAGTTAAATCAAATTATATACTAGCAGTGAGCAAATAAACCCTCGAATCCAGCCAAGGCCACTATTCGATCTACCAATCAATTCCCTTCACAAAACACATGCTTGAGTTCAATTTCCCAATCACAAACAACTAGTCTTC
Organism: Gossypium australe; assembly: GCA_005393395.2. Classification (NCBI taxonomy): domain Eukaryota; kingdom Viridiplantae; phylum Streptophyta; class Magnoliopsida; order Malvales; family Malvaceae; genus Gossypium; species Gossypium australe. The sequence continues at coordinate 5,213,373 of CM016620.1, read as the reverse complement.
TTTTTCTTTTCTGTAGCACAATATTATCATAATCCATGTGGCGTTTCATATTAATAAAATCCAAAGCTACTACACTATTTATTTGCAGAATCCACCATATATTCATATAATATTTACTAATTGAAATTGAATTTAATTAAGAATTATACAATTGAATGTATGTATAAGGTTATCTCTCCATTGAATTAGACAAATATGGTAAGTTGATTTGGTGGAATATTCTTCGATTTTAGTAATCATGTTTTAGTTTCTGTTGATTTAATTGTATTTTTTAGTTTGTATTTTATTGGGGTATTAGTTGAATAAATTGACATTACTTTAAAAAATTTTGATTTCGGGCTTATTTTGTTTGTTTAAAGATCTTATTTTTAGCAAATCTATTAATATATTACTTTAATAACAATTTTGACTTTTTATTTAATTTTATTTAGTTTTTTTTTTGTCTATAATCTCTCCTTTTTTTTCCTTTATATATTGCTGTAATATATTTTTATTCTATTAATCTATAGTGAAAATGCTACGAATACAAATTATGTGTTATGTCTAGATCTGTATATGGGTTGGGCTGGACTCATCCGAAAATTGAGAAGGTTTGAATGAAAATATAGGCTTGGGCAAAAAAATAAGGCCCATCTAGAAAACGAGTCGAGCCTAAGGTAAAACCTTTTCGGCCCGAATATGCAAAAAAGAATATGTTGTTCTTTTTGTTGTTTTTTTATATTTTGCTACAATTTCATTATTATATTACTATTATTTTTTTATTATTATTTGGATATAGTATAACTTTTATTTTGTTGTTAATTTTGTTACTATTTTAGATGTATTTGCTTGTTAAGTTGCACCTATCTTAGAGTTATTTAAGGAAATATATATTTTTTAAATTTATTTTCAATTTGTTAAGAAATATTTGTTTTAATATTTTTAATATTTTTGATGTATTATATTTTTTAAAATTTATATAAAAATAATATAATCGGATCCGAGTTTTAGCATCTTTATCCAAACCGGAATTGAGCAAAATTTTAGACCCCTAGTTATATTAATTTACTCACTAATTGAAATTGAAATTGATTATTAATGGTTTGAATGCAATAGTTTTCAAATATTTTTATAAACGCTTAATATATCAAAAAGTCTTGTAAAATAATTTAATAATCAATTGAGTCATTAATCGAGAAAACTACTTAATTCAGCCTTTAATTGAATATAAGCAATCAATTAATTTCTCGGAAAACCAATTTCCATGTATGCCCTTGACGTCCGTTAATCTAGTAATTTCCCTTTAAAATGTTTTAAAAACATAAAAATCAGAAAAAAAATTCTTATAAAATTATAAACAATTGAATTTCAAAAAAAATAAAAAATAGAATTTTTTAAATTATAAAAAATTAGAATTTTAAAATATATAAAAAAATTTATTAAAATTTGTTTAAAATAATATAAAATTGTAAAAAAAAAAAAATTTACAAAAATATATATTTTTAAATATATATTAAATTATTAAAATTTCAAAAAAAATAAAAATAAAAAGTTATATAAAATTATGAAAAAGAGTTTGCATGATTTGCTAACATGCCACATAAAGAGTTGACAGTCAAGAAAAATAACTAGAATTGGGTTAAGGTCAAAGGGAGAGGTTCAGGTTCCCAGTGGCTGCACCATGTACCCCACGGTGTTGATGTTTATATTGATGATATCGACAAGTTGATCAATCTCAAAGATAGATCCATAAAAATTATACTTTGTTATATTTTCTTAATTTTATATAATATTTTTATATTTTTTTTCATTTTTTTCAAAATTTTATATATTTTTAAAAATTATAAAAAAAATTAGGTAAATTTTTTACAATTTTTTATAAATTTATTTTTTTCTAATTTTATAATTTTTTATAAATTTAAATTTTTAAATTTCTATTCTTTTATAATTTTATGAATTTTTTATAATTTGTTTTTAACAATTTTAAAGGAAATTATTAGATTTCACCACATTGCACAACCTTAACATGCCACATTGTGAAATTAACGGACATTAGGGGCTGATACAGGATTTTTTTTTTTTTTTGAGAGCTTAATTGATATTTTTATATTCGATTAAAGGCTCAATCTAGTGTTGGTTTAGGTTGAAGACTCAATTGATTATTGAATTATTTTGCAAGTTCTTTTTTAATATATTAAGCATTTTATAAAATAAATTAATTAAATATGTTCAAAATTCATATTTTCTTGGTAGTAGATTGGTTACTTATAAGTAATCTTTTTAGAAAGTATTGACTAGTTTGACTCTTTTTTTTTTTATGAAATTGTTACTTGTCAAATTGGCGACATTGACTCATAAAATTTCTTATATATATTATATGCAAAAACATGATTGAGGGTGAACATCTTTGATGTAAACTCAGTGTAGGTTTGGCAGATGGTTTAGGCTGAATATTCAGTTCTAGCTCCACTGTAAAGCCCTTCTTTCCCATGTTAATTGAAGGGCAAATTACATCAAAGAATTGTTCGCATTTGTATGTTGTACAAACAGCCATTGAAGCGGATCTTTGGCTGCCCGGTACCAGTAGCCACACGGTTATTAGAACGTCCTTTGAGAGTTTTCTCAACTTGTAACCTTGATGCATGCAATTGAGACATGAATCGGGTTTGCTGTAAGTTGAAAGCTGACATGAAAAAAATCAAAATTTTGATTCGTTTTATAAGCCATGCATGTGTTGTTGCGTTTCGAGAAGTTCTCTAACTACTTGTTATCCAAGTACTCAAATTCAATAACTTCACTTGTCGGCCTCTAGGGTGATTCACTCTTCCAACTCAATTAGAAGATGAAGATGGTGGAATGCTTGGGTTCTGATATTCCAACTCGTTCGGGAAGTTGCGAATAGCTGAGAGATCCCGGAATGTAAATGTAGCCCTGTCATAAGCTTTAGCAGTCTCTTTAGCAGTCCTGAGCCATAGCCGCGTATATGTAACACCCCAAAATGTAAAGGGTTAAGCCTTAAGTTTGATGGTTAAGTAGTTAAGACACTCCTTACAAATCTTAAGTTCAAACCTCATCTTTCTCATTTCTTCTTCTTTTTTTTTTTAATTTCAACAACCTAAGATGAAAAACAGTAGTGTCCCCTACTTTATAGATTTTACAGTTTTGTCTCCTACTTTATAAATTTTATAGTTTTGTCCAAAATTTTATTATATGTTCAGTTTAGTCCCTGATTGATTCCCTAATTGTTTTAGTGTTTTATTTTATTCAATTAAGTCCTTGATAATATGAATAATACTATAATTCATGATCTAATCGACTGAGTTAATATTATATAAATATTTGCATGAATTGTGAATAATACACATATCTATTATATTTGTATTTGTAATTGTACGTATAGGATGCATTATGTTACCATTAAATTGAACACTTAATAAGCATGACTTTTGCTACTAAGTTGATATGTTATAAACATTTTATTTGCTACCGTATTGAATTATTATAGGCATATTGATTGTTACCATATTATTTTGTTAAAAGCATAATTAAATGTTATCGTATTAATCCGTTTTGAGTTTGTCATGTTGCATTGTATGGGGTGGGATGATATGTACGAAGGAAGAAGTGACAGTTTATCTGCAAATTTGCTATGCACCCACAGCCCCATAACAATTTTTATCCTTTAACTATAAATATGTTGTACATCCACAACCCATCGGTAACTTTTACCTGTAAATATGTTATGCATCTGCAGCTCAGTGGAAGATTTTATCTGTCATATTTTGCTGTGTACCCACAACCCAATGATAGGTTTCATTTGCAAATCTTTGCTGTTTTTTCACAGCCCAGTGGTAGATTTTATCTGCGAAACAAGTGGTGGTTAAACCACAACCTAGTGTATAGGTTGTTGAAGTTTAGGGAAACTCCGATTGTAGTGTGTAGCAGTGAGGTAGGATTTTTTTTCTATTAAACCAAAACTGTATGACATACATAAAACATGTGCATACAAACTGAATTTTCTGAAATGACATATATATATATATATATATATATATATATATATATACACACACATTGCGGAAGTGGTATAAATATTGATATTCTAAAATTGCTACTGGTTTACTTGTGATGGAACTCACATTGAGCTTCATAGTTCACTCTTTTTGTTTTTTTTTTTTCCATCTCTACAAATAACCCACCAGGGTAAAATGAGGATGCAACATACGGAAGGATTAGAAATGTTTTATTCTTATGAAAGTATTATTAGGCTTATTTTTATAATTTTTGTTATTTCAGAACTGTACTGTTTTATTTATTTTGTGGCATGAGACTCATATATATTTAGGGTTTTTTTAACATGCATAACATTTAACTTAATTTTAAAATATAATTTTTATTTAATTAATGCATGAAATATAGTTTTTTAAAATCAAGTAAAAATCACTTTTTCACATTTAGATTAAAATTAAAAATTGCAAGTAATAGATAAATGGAAAATTAACTAAATTTTCGTTAAAGTAGTCCGATTGGGGAAGTTACAGTCTCATTCCTCGTAACAAAACTCCCTTTCAATCAAGGACCGTATGCTTTTCCGGGGAACAAGGCTGCGTAGCCTATGCTTTGCAAGCCTATCACGCTCGACTGTCTTAAGCAGACAGTTTATTCATGAGGAGGAGTTGTCACACCCCAGAGAAGTCGATCCTTTTGATTAGGACAGAATGAATACAACTAAGTAAGACATGTAGACAGCCTTGACTTGAAATAAGAGTTAGTCCTGCTGGTAAACACGTTACACTTATTACTTCAGACCCTTAGTGGAAAGCAGCAAGGAGAGCAGCAGGTAATTTATTAAGGAAGCAAGAACTCCTAGGCAAGGAGGGGCGTAGCGCTTATCGTTTAAAAGGGGATTTTTCTTTCCCTAGATTTTTATCTTTCGAGATTGGAAGTTAATGGCATAAAGGCATATTTATATGTAGCGGTTCTCCGGAGGCACATGCGAACTCAGAAGCAGCAGCAGCAGCATTCTCTTTAGCATCCCGCCACTCCTGACTTTGAAAAGGTTATCTCCGACTAGACATGCAAGCAGACTCACTTCATTCCTAAGTCATCATCGGGACTTTTGACTGTTAACACTTGTCTAGTGATCTACTCCCTTTAGTTCGCCTAAAGCTCACCCTCTAAACCCTCATTCTATTCTTCTTTCACGAATCTCGGCTGCGAACTTTCCCCATGGCCGCTTGCGGATTCCCCTGTATCGAACTTCCACATTTTCATTTCCATTGTTTGTTTTCCTCTTCCTTCCTTGAGATGCTTCCATTATGTTAGGCTTGTTTCAATTTCTATGCTGATGAAACTTTGTTGGCGAAGAAAATGTTTGGAAAATGCAGATGGATAGGGTTATATGTGACATGGACTGTGGTCATTGACCCCCAAATGCGCCATGAGAATAACAAGAAAGTTGTAATTTACTCCACGTTATTAAAAAGCTGCTGACCAAAACTATATTTGCAAACTGTTGTATGTATGAAATAATGTACTATTCAGTCACAATTCCTCGGTAGGAGTACTAATTTGAATAATTAGCTACAATCAAAACTTCACTCAAGCGCATTCGAATTTAAATCTTCATGATTATTGCAGCAACGGTGTCAACCGAGTTAAAAAATTCAACTGATGTTAATCATAAAAATTGAAAAATAAATTATTGTTTCAAGAAGAAAAAGAAAAGCTTTTAATGTATAATTTTAATCTTTAAAAATAATATTAATAATTAATATAGTGTATAGTTCTATGTACCATCAATGAATTGATTGATGAATGTACCAAAAAAAAAAAAAGAATTAAACGATCAAAATAAAATGCATAATGATTTATTTAACCCTCCAACTTTACAAAAAAAAAAAGTTATTTTTGCCCTCCATAATTTTTCGTCTCATTTATCAATTGAACTTGCATTATTTGTCAAATTACCCAAAATAAATATGCCAAGTTAGTAACTAATTAATTTTTTGAAAATAAAAAAGTATTTAAAGAATTATTTTTTATATATTTTTTATGATTTTTAAATAATTTTTTTCAATTTTTTCAATTTAAAAAATTAATTAATTGTTAGCATGGCATCAAAACGAATGCCACATTAGTAAAGTTAACAAACATTAATTTTTCTATCCGTTTTGGGGTGATTTGATAAACAACACAAGTTCAATGACTAAAAGAGACAAAAAATTAAATGGAGGGCTAAAAATTTTTTTTTTAAATTTGGAAGGCCAAATAAATAATTACACCAAATGAAATTTAAATCTAATTTTATTTAAAATTATTTTTTAATTAGATAACAATTCATTAATAATATATAATATTACATTCTGCGTCAATCTATCAAATATTAATCTAGCAAAAAAATGACTAATGAATCTTCAATAATTGGACCAAGATAAGCCTTTTGAACAAAAGAAAATGGGCTTAAATAATCCCATGTTCATCTTAATTTGCACTAAGAATCAAACTATAAAAGAAATGGTCCAAAGTGAACTCAACAAAAGAGGCCCAAAGAGAAACAATTAAAAAACTATTGCCTGGGTGGTCCAGTCGAAAAGTGGAAAGGTTCGAACAAAAATATAAATTTGAAAAATGGGTTTGCGTAAAAAAAAAACCAGTTTAAAAATTGGCCCGACACAAATTTGTAAAAAAAATCTTGTTATTTTGTTACTACTTTGCTATCATTTCATTATTTTGTTGTTATCGTTTGGGTATTATATAACTCTTGTTATATTGTTAATTTTGTTACCATTTTAGAGGCATTTGTTTGTTAAGTTGCACGTATGTTAGTGTTATTCAAGTATAAGTACTTTTTTAAATTTATTTTTAATTTGTTGAAAAATATTTATTTTAATGTTTTTAGTGGATTATACTTTTTAAAATTATATATATAAACTGGAAAGTAAACCCTAAAAACTTTTCTCTTTTTTCTTTAAGCCGTTTGTTCTTATATTTTGTTTTGCTTAGCGGTGGTGCCAGCCTCCGAGTTGACTATCACCCGCTTTTTTCCCCTCCCACCACTCTTTCTTTCTTTCTTCTTCTCATTCACTCCACATGTCTTCTCTTTTTTTCAGTTTGCAGATCTATTTTGTAGATATCTTTGCTGTTTTCACAAGTTATGATGGATAGATGATAATGTATGTCGTTCACTAAAACTCCACCGCCCACCAGTAGTTTTGGAACGTGGGTGGCTCTTCGTCAGTTTCTTAAGTTGTTTCTGTTTTAAGAATATTTCAGAATAATAATTGATTTCATGAGTCAATTTGGACTCGTGTTGTCTTTAAGTTTTATATGTATTTTTTTTTTGTTTTTCCATTATTTAATAAGTCTTAAGTTTTAGAAGTTTTTGTCTACTCTTGTAGTACGGTTTTTAGTCTTGCTTATGCATGAAACCTTAGTTTTACAAGTGATTTTAGGGATAGTTTTGTTGTCATCCTCTATAGTTTAGTGAAATGCTCGATTCTTTTGTTGATTTTTGCTCGCCACCTTGGACCATTCGGGGTTTATTTTCTTATTGTGTTAAGTGCTTGCAATCACTCCAGATATGTCAGTGCTTGAATTGTGACAAAGCTAATTGTCAACGTGTCAGAATATTCTATCGATGTTGAGGCTAAAGTCTTTACTGTGCTGATGAAATTTGTCCTTCCTCATTTACGATGAGTATTTGTTATTTTTTTTCCTTAATTATATAGTTCTATTCATTGAAGTAATTAATAAATTTACATACTAAAAAAAACTAGAATTTGAACACGATGGGATCGAACTAGACCCCAACCTATCAAGTCCCATATTGGTGCTAATTCTCTGTGGGGACGTTGTCGGAATTAGATTCTGTCCAACCAAACCAAAAGCATTAAGAGTCAAACATGTTAAAAAGCATGAATTGCAATTTATTTATTATTTATTTAAATACAACTTTGAAAAAGAAAATCTAAACGTTATTGTAATGATGTTGGATGGTAGCAGGTAACATTGATGCTCTTTTTGTTTAAATGGATTGTATATTCAAGGTACGTGCGTTGGAACACCTGTTCCTCAACTCCCTTGTCCTAAAGAAAAGTAATTTCCCAGCCGGCCGGCGGGCAGCCCCATCTCCTGCTTTCACCATCCAATGACTGAAGTATGATTGGATTTACCCACCCATTGATTTACTTAATTATCATCTATCACCATCTCTAATTTCTCTTAATCTATACATTAAAACACAACCTCCATCTTAAACGAAACTGACAGTTTGTGTTTTGTTTTTTTTTTTTTTTTTTACTTAACCAAAATAGTCAACATGATCGTCGTGTCGTGAATTCGACTGAATTTTTAAAATATATATATATATATATATATATATATATATATCAAAGAATGAGTAAGAGATGATAGGGATTAGATTTTATCATGAGTCAGGTTGGGTCGGATCAATATAAAATTTAGACTTATTTTTTAGGTTTGCATACGAAAAAAAATATATCTAAATTTTCTTTAGATTTTTTTATATATATTAAAATTTTAAAAATATAATACATCAAATATTAAAAATATTCAATAAATGTTTCCTAATAAATTGAAAATACTTATAATTAAAAAACACTAAGATAATTGGAACATAGCAAACAAATTCCTCTAAAATAGTAATAAAATTAATAACAACTGATCCGCATCGGGCCAAGCAAAAAAATTTCGTACCACATAGTTATCCCGTTACATGCAAGAAAAATATTTGGTACGCTGCAACTCCACAAACAGGATAAGAGACTGACAAATATCTTATAAGGATATAAGTTATCAATATTGGCATATACCAATACTTGTAATGCACGTAATCTAACAAATTAATGTAAGTATAAGTGATCAATATCCGTTGATACAAAATTTTAATTTTTAACAAATTTATCTTATATATTTTAAAATCAAGTATTATTTTTTTTGGTTTTTTTTATTACAATTCTATTCAAATTATATTAATTTAAATTAGATTAGATTATATGTTAACAATTTTATATTTGGTTTTCCCAAAAATTAATATTTTATTTATTTCATATTAAATTATGTGAATAATTAATTATAAAAAATTTGAAGTAACATTCTAACTCTTTTATGTTTTGAAAACTTTGTATTAATAAAAATCTAATATAATTATCGAACATATTTGTTATCATCATGTAACAAAACTTTATGAACCTCTTAATATATATTGCACACAACGTACCCATATAGACTTAGATACGTGTCTCTCAATGGAATCAATGACACTATGAACTAAGGGTTAGTTTGCAAACCTCAACTCGGTGAATCTTGGCAAGAGGCACTTCCACTAAGACTATATAAGGACCACGTGGAGGCCAGTATAATTGATCGCTAGCCATCATAAAACGTCTCATCCTAGGACACAATATCATTGTCACTGTTCAAAAGTATCAAACCAAACTTCGACATTAGTGACCTTAGGACACATATCCAAGCTTATGCCTTACTATAAAAAGACTATACAAACAACTCATACACAGTAGAGAAAGGTCTAAGTCAAACTAATCCAATTAGCAAATTCGCCCCTTTTGAAGGACTTCTAGAAGAAAAAAAAAATTCAAATCTGAGATTAAATTAAGATCAAAGCAAATCTTTAAAAATTTCCTCTTTCCAATTTGGTATGTACCGTCATAACCCTTCAAAGTCTATAGTCTATTCTATATAGATAATTAGTAACGATAAATTTATCATCTATATATAAAAATTTAACGGAGTTAACATGATAACTCAAGTGACAATCTGAACATATTTCATAAAAATTTAAAAAATTATTAAAAATTCGATAAATTTAAAAGCTACATAAATTTTTTTTAAAAAAATCATATCAACATATAAATATTATGTTTAAAAATTAAAGACCAAATTGATAAATTCTAATTTTGAAAGGTGTTTCCTCGTTAAGAGGAAATTTTTTAAAACATTATTATACAGACAAGTGCTGCCACATATGTCAATAAAGCATTACAAAACCCGAAGTTAAACATGCTAACATGGCAAAAAAATTCATTATAATTTAATTGTGGGTCCACCCAGCCGCCGTTCGTCACCATACGTCATTTATATTATTATCAAAATTGAAATTCATTATAATTTAATTGTGGGTCCACCCAGCCGCCGTTCGTCACCATACGTCATTTATATATTATTATCAAAATTGAAAGACATTAATTTTTTTATAAAAATTATATAAAAATAATTAATTACAAAAATTAGTTGGTTTGGACAGTCCTGTCTTTCCCTACAAATCATCAAGCAACAATGAGTTTTTTTTTTTAAAGTATGGCGTGGTTACTGTGTCAAGTGATATCAATATATAATTGCATTAATCATGATTTCAAATATTAATTAAATCTCATTCAATCTTACATTTCATTAATGAACAATTCCAACATTTAAATAATTAATTAAAAATAATATTTTAAAAATTCCATGGATGAAGAGAAAAAAAACCCTCTTTAAATAAAATAGTTTATCTTATGTCAGATTTAATTATACTTCGAATATTGATTAAACTATTTTATCTACAGATAATTATATTCTAAGTATAGAATAAAAAAATATATAATCGAAACATATTTACCTAAAAATAAATTTTTAGGGCTTATACATAATTAAAACTTGTTCTCCTCCAAAAAAACAAAAATGTTGGCTGTTAGCTAATGACGTGATGGTCGCCGTGCAGTATATGGAACAGTATATGAAATGTATATATACTGTTACTATTTATATATATTAAATACAAAGTTTTACTTAATGATTTAATGCTTCTTAATAAGTTTTTTGTTCGCATCTGCTAAATTCTGGTATAAAAGGAGGATCAGGTACTTCAGATGTACAAGACCTAGTTTGTGCGTCGTCAACGAGAGAGGGAACAGATAGAAAAAGAAAAAAAAAAATCGCCCAGATATGGAGGAGTCTTGGTTGTTTCAATACTCAAATAATCCAGAATTATCAAGGTTTGGATCGCCGGAGCAGTTTTCCAGTAGCTGTGAGTGGGATGAGCTTCTTCTCAACTTCAATAACCCTGATGAAACGGTTTGGTCGGATTTTTTGGGTGATGAAGAAGAAAGGCGTAAAGCATCCTCAGAGTCTAATAACACCTCCACCGATGGCGGCGTAAAGGAGGAAGAGGTTTGCTCAGAGGAACCCGAGAAAGTGAAGAGTTATAGAGGGGTGAGAAAAAGGCCATGGGGTAAATTTGCAGCTGAGATTAGGGATTCAACCAGAAATGGTGCCAGGGTTTGGCTTGGCACATTCAACAGTGCCGAAGCAGCTGCTTTAGCATACGACCAAGCCGCATTCTCAATGAGAGGTTCATTGGCTACTCTCAATTTCCCCATCGAAACCGTCAAGGAATCCCTTCAGGAACTCAAGCATCGATGTGATGAAGACAAGGGTTGCTCGCCTTTGGTGGCTCTCAAGAAGCGCTACTCCTTGAGGAAAAGATCCAAGAACAAGAAAATCAAGCCGAACGCCGCCGCATTAAGGCAACAACAAAACTTGCTGGTTTTTGAGGATTTAGGACCTGATTTCTTGGAACAATTGTTAAGCTCATGTGAGTGAAACTACAGCTCCTTGGTAAATGATTTTTGCCATGATGAAACCAATCTCATGCCATATCCTTTTTCTTTTCTTAATTTCATTCAATCTTTGTAACTTCTCTTTGCTGGGGGATCTGATTTAAGGCCTCTTGCATCTTGTTCCATACTTCATCATCTTCATCTGATGTTGGTCTTACAAGTTGAAAAATAATGGAAATTAATCTACAATAATTTCACCTTCCCTTTTATTGCATTATTAACTATATAAAAGCAGTAATCTCTTTATATTTGTGGAAATAATTTACAATTTTATATGTATCTGACTGATACCTTAACTAATTAATAATTAAATTAAGTTCTATTATAGTTAAGTAAAATTTTAAATCCAGCCTGTGCTTTGCTGTATATAAAAGTAGTAATCACTTTATGCTACTACAAAATTAAATAAGTTTACACATGATTTTATAATTTTTTATGTATATATCTGAAATCCTATTGAATTAATAGTTAAATTTGATCATATAATAACGTTGACAAAGTAAAATATGAAATCCAGCCTGTATCATATACAAAAAAGAGTAATCAATTTATATTAGTGTAAAATTAACATATTTTTAAACTTTATAGGCGCGTTTTACCACGCTAATAGCTAAATTTAATTATATAACAGCGTTGACAAAGTAAAATCTTAAATCCAGCCTGTATCATTTCATGTCAAAAAAAATTATTATTATCTTTTTTTATGTATAATAAGAATTTTTTTAATACGTAATAAGATAAATGAATATGTTTAATTTACTCAAAAATTGTATGAGGTGTAAAAAACAATGATGGATTAAACAAGTGACAAGATTTTAAGTGCTTCCCATTGTATGCTCGAGTTTATAGAGTTGAAGGATTTGTGGGGTAGGTTTACAAAAAGCTCCTGAAGAACTCTAGTGGATGGTAAAGGTATGAAGAGGAGGACGACAACAACAAGATCAATGGGTCATATTACGTGGATTACAAAGGTTGAAAATGTTACTAGGTTTCCTTTGAAGTTCATCTTTCACATTTGGGATTTTACAATATTTTAATGGCTAAAATATGCTGTCTCTTTTTTTTAAAAAAAAATTAACTTTAATGGATTGTATATGTATAAACAAGTGGATCATTAACATTTCAATTTCAGAATTTTGAGTTTCTAAAATCGTGTAATTTAATTAATAAGTAATTGAAAGAAGTGAAAATGGATTTTTTTTCTTAAGTATTTGAACCAAGTTGGAATTCCGGAGTTGACATTATTAGGAAGGCTTAACTTGAATCCCACCTTTAGCTCAAACAGGACTATACTTAAACCGTAAGACGGACGAAAACATCTATGATTTATAATAATAATAATAAAGTTTAATTTGTATTTTTTTATTTTTGGTAATTTTTACTTATTAATAAGTAAAGTCATCTAAATTTATTCTTAAGATTTATTACAGAAGTGACTATATTAATAGTTTTAATTATAATTAATTATAACAAGCATGAAATTGAATAACTTAATTTTAACTGATTAGGGGTGAGCAAAACTTGATTCAACTCGAAAAACAATTTTAAATTTCGAGTTATTCGGTGTTTTTTTTTGAGTCAACTCGAATAAGTAATTCAAGTTTCGATTTGAAAAAATTTCAAATCGAGCTAGGATGATAAAATGAAACTCATCAACTCGAAATTTTTTCACTCGATTCAATCGAACGTTCACCCCACAACTAATTATCTCACGCATTAAATATAAACCTTTATATTTAGGTTAATGAAAAATCTACGTATCGATTCATATCATGTGACATAATTAAATTTTTATTTAAAAACACTTATTTAATACACATTATATAATTGAATGGTAAATATTTTTTAATAAATAAATATATTTTTAAAATAACATCTAATTACTTGAATAAAAAAAATATGTTAGTCACAGTGACAATCCCATGGAATTTACTTATTTCGCATAATTTGCCACGAATGGTGAAACATATTTATAAAATTAAGGGTCCACTTTCCCTTTCTGTTCCTACAGATGCAAAAGTATACAATTACTTTACAACACATTATTATTTATTAAATTTATACAAATAATCAAAGTATCTTCGTAGTTCGATTGACATTGGTATTGTTATCATTGTAAGAGAATGTGAATCCAAATGCGCTGAAACGAATTATCCTCCTATTTAAGAGTTAGAAAAAAAACTATAAATAATTTTAAGTACCGTATCAATAACAACAAAAAAGAGTGACCTTGGATCCATAAGTATGATGGTTAGAGCTCAAGTAGGAAAATACTCTCCATCCTTAATTTCCCAAAAAAGGAGTTATGTTAAAAGCTTTAATTTCCCAAAAGCCAAGACCTCCTTTGCAGCTTCTACTGGTTCAGTGCAAATTCAGACTTCTAAAGATGATCTTTGAGAAAATGGTCTTTCAAGCTTTTCGATAGAGTTGCAATGGAATTGCTGGAGAACCCTCTTAGTGTTTTCAAGTTAATATTCGCAGATGGATCGTTTCCTTTCAGACCTTCAAAGTCCTCACCCCCAAACTTTCTATACTTTTAGATAGGGTTTCTTCGACCACCAATCAAAGGCTGGAGCTTGAGGGATGGCTCTAGCAAACCTATCGAGAATGGCGGTCATAGACTGCATAAAATCTGCTTGCTTAGGGTTGGCCGCAGCAGTAGGTGCTTGAACATCCGGCTAATCCAGATTAACCTCCTAAGCAGCACCCTCATGGGCTGGTGCAGTTCTAAGCTGTCTTCTTCCTCAAGTCGTTAGTGGTCCGACATCTTTTAACTTAACAGAATTGAGATGAGTTGGTTGCATCAGAGTCAAATCATATAGATACACAGTTTAAAGTTCCTAAATGGGATGTACCGACAACTTGCTACATATTCAGACTCAATTTAGTACTTGAACCAATTAAACCTAGATTTTGATACCACTCAATGTTATATTTTTACTTAGTTCTACATTAGTTGTTGAAGCAATGAGTGGAGATTAAAGTTAAATTAGAGCTTTGAACATATATTGCTACATCATTAGAAAATAAGAAGTAGAAAATCTGTTGTTTGCCCCATATGTGGTAATGAAGATAAAACAATTGAGCACTATTAATTGTTGTTGGGTGAGTTGGTGAAATGTGTTTGGTAGGAGGGATTTGGGATGTATGGTGGAGAGATGTCTACTTTTGATGATTGTATATTAAATGGAGTGGTGATTAAAGTTATTATTAGATACTTGTTTGGTATGGGTTCGAATCGTACGTGTTACCCTATCTCTTATCCTTAATATCGAAAAAAAAAAGAATAATCATTTTTCTTATATAATTTATGCGAATTTATACCATCTAAATGATCCTTTCATTTTAGAGCCCATCATTTGTCTTTTTAATAAAATGGCAAATTGACAGTAATTGCAACAATGGAATAATTCAAAAACAAATCAGCGATGCATCAACTTGATCAAATCGTTAAAATTCGCATCCTAGCCTCACCATCCTCAAATCAACTCGACGATGAACACCAATCAACCAAAAAAAACTGCCAAAAGTCCCAAGAGACCCACCTCATCAGTGATGCATAAAAGGTCAAGTCTCAGATTATCTATCCTCCTCTCAATACTTCGAATCTACCACAATCACTATGATCTATTATGATCTCTTTTATGTAAAAATTAAGATTTCGGTTGAAATGATAAACTAATATCTTAGATTCAAATTCTGCCATGTGTAGGTATTCTTCTAAATTTATTCTAGATTAATTTAAACTCAAATCTACATATCTACGAACTCATATATAAAATATCAACTTTACCATTTAAACAAAACCTCACTGATCATGATAATGTTTGTCGGTACAATTATACATACTTTTAATTTATTAATATATCAAAACTTATTTAAATATAAAATAGTTTATTTTTAGTTATTATGTGATAAATTATACAAATAGACATGAATACAGAAATTGAAATTCCATCTAACTTTTATTTCACATTTGGAAACAAACCCTTGCAAGAGTAAAAATACTATAAAATCTCTTGTACTAAGCTTTAGATTGTATTTTAGTTCTTTTATTAAAAAATGGACAATTTAGCTCTTTTTTATTATATGAGTGAGCAAAACAGCCCATCTGTGTGTTTATATGTAAGGTATAGTAATAAATTTAGCCCTTTGTGTGTTTACACATTTATTCAATTTGACTCCTACTCTTTTTTTTTTTTGAAGTAAAATAGAAATTTTTAAACTAATCAGGCTAAAAGGTCAAAAAAAAGTCTTAGTAACAAATTTTAAAAAAATCAATTAAGTCCTTTTAAAATTTAAAAAAAGATCGTCAAAATTATAAACAAAATTCATAAAAAGTTATAAAAAATTTATTAAAAATAACAATATCGACCCAATAAAAGAGCAGGGGTCAATTTTTTTTTTTCAAAATCTTTTAAGCATTAGATTTTAATGCGCCGATATTGTTATTTTTTAATAAAAAATTATAATTTTAAAAATTGTATAACTTTTTTTTATATTTTTATAATTTTTTTAATAATTTTTAAATTTAAAAAGGAATTAATTGATTTTTTTAAAATTTGTTACTAATTCTGTTTTTACTCTTTAACTTTATTAGTTTCAAAAAAATTTTAATTATTGAAATAATAGGGTTAAATTGAATAAATATATAAAGATTAAGGACTAAATAAATTCTTCCAACAAAGCCACTAGAACATGGGATTAAAAAAACAATGAAAAGAGTATAATACACCTCTTCCTCCACTAACAATTGTCTAATACTTAATGCCTAATTTAGAAGTTTAACCACCACGATACTCTAGTTGTCTTATCTTCATATGGTGAGGCATAGATTCATTAGTTCTTTTTTAATGTAAGATTAAGTATTATGACATTTAAAATGCAATGTAACTAAGAATATTTTAATAATTATTAGAATGTGAAGTACTAAGCTTTCTAAACAAAATCTATCAATATTATTTTAGGGTTATGTAATTTGGACAATTAATTTATCCGTACTTTTCTTATATATCGACATTGTTTCTAATGGAGGATATAGATTTGAGTGTGTTGAAGCGTGTTATCTTTCTATTTAAAGGCTGGAGAGAGTTTATGGATAGTTTTAGACATTGTATAAAAAAAACAAATATGATAAGAACTTTTAATGAGATTAATGTTTTACATTACATATAAGAGTATTTTAATTAAAATAATGGTTTAGTTTAGTCAAGTATTTCGTATAAATTACAATGACACCGTTTAAGTAAATTTACTTGTAACCTCCCCAACCCGACCTATATGTTAGACCCGAATTCGAGAGACTACATCAGCCACCGAGATAGTCTAGCAGAATGATCGAAGTTTTTGAAAATAATTATTTTAATAGAAAACGTAGTTTCAAAGTCATTCTACTATTCCTCAACGTTTTAATTATCATCTAGCAACGGAAAAAAAATGGCATTTACTTACGTATTTAATAAAACTGGGATTCATGCATACTAATTAATAATCAAAGCATAATATCCTAAGAATTCAAATAAAATGTCATGTAGAATAAAAACAAACCTAGGTCCTAAATCTTATGCCATAGTTTGAAATAAAATATTATAGTTCTTGAATAATAAAATAAAATAAATCAAAAGATTAAGCCTTAATAAATTGGTAATAAAATAGATAGAGACTCCCAGATGCTATGCTCACGTCCTAACTTGGTGGGTTATCTGTAAGGATGAAAATTTAAGGGGGATGAGCTTTGACGATCAGTGTGAGTCCATTTACAATAAAATCAATGCAACAGTTATTAAAACGCATTAATTAACATTGCATAAAATAATCATTCTTAGCAATACAATTCATAGTATTGGATTTTCAAGTTCAACTATCATTAATATGTCAAAACTCACAATAATAGTTTTCAGTGTTAACTAAAATTCTCAGATTTGCCCACAGTAATCATATTCAATCATATTTATACATATATATTCACACATATACAAGAATTGGGTTTGAACTTTAGTTCTCTAATAAATATCCTAAGCTCTTAACCATCAAAATTACGGCTCATTTCTCAGTAATTAATTAAATTTCTAACCTCATGTATTTTGGAGTGTTACATTACTTTATTAACATATATATTTTTAAGGCATAATGAAAAATTAAACATTAAACATTTACATATTTTATCTATTAGTCTCTCTCTCTTTTTTTTAAGTTAAATTTAATAAAAATACGAATTAAAACATTAAATTTTTAACATGACAGTCTGTATGAGTACAGTATAAGTATACTGCATGCTATTTTTTTTAAAAAAATTAATAAATATTTTTTGATACTGCATGCTATTTTTAAAAAAAAATTAATAAATATTTTTTTTGAATATTTTATTTTTAATATTCTAAATTGATAAAAGATATAAACCCACTATACTTTATTTTTAGCTATCCAAATTAAGCCTATAGTAGTATTTAATGTAGCCTTGTAGGGTTTGCATGCTATAATGGTGGGTAGAGGTAATTTTAAATTCCAGTTGATACTTATTCAAGTATGATCCAATTATTTTTAGTTGGATGCATGAATAGCCTTAGATCTAGATTTGATTTTTACAGATTTTTAAACCTCATTTTTAGTAAATAAATGGATCATGGCCTTGCCATGCGTGATGTGTTTTGGACTTTCTTCTAAACTGCAATTAATAATGTTTTAATCTTAGTTCCAAAGTTAATTAAGAAATTTAAATAAAAGATACCTTTTAAATTAAATTAAATTAATGCCTCAATCCAAAACTTCATTTCCACACATCCATAGTTCAGATTAAAAAATTGAAGATATTTATGTGTAAATAAACAAGCAACCATCGAGTTTTAGTTCAGTTGGTATCGATATTATTATTGGTACTAAAGAATGTGGGTTCGAATAGGAGCAAAGCTACAAAATTCTTTTGGGGCGGAATTTAATTGTATATTATTACATTAGTGAAAATGTAATTTCACCATTTTAATTGCTTATATACTCAAATTTTTATCATTTTTGGAGGGCCAAAGTACAATTTTACCATTGCTAATTTAAAATTTTATAAATTATAAAGGGGCCTAAATGACAAAAAATACATTTTAAGGGGGCCAAGGCCCTTGCCAACCCCTCTTGCTTCGCCATTGAGTTCGAGGGCATTTAGGCACGTTTTACCCTCTTATTTAAGGGTTAGGGATGAGTTTGAATAGTTCTAAACATTGTATATAAAAAAAAATTCTCAAATTTTGAATTTTCTTTCCGTATTTATTTTAACAACTAAAAATTCTATCACACGTGTATGTACCTGGAAACCATGTACTTGGATTGTAAGGGTTTTTTTTTACTTTAAAAGTAATATACAATGTTTGAAGCTAATGATAATAACACATATGCAAATATATACAAAATTAAAATAAAAATAATTTAAATTATTAGTAAAAGGGAATTTAATTATATTAAGAATATTAAATATACTCTAATTATTTATCATGGTATTGTCATTTTCCTTAAGTTGGTATCGAGTTGACTCGGCCAACGATATTATCAATATATACAAACAATGTGGGTGAAACAACTTATGTAATAAAATTGAAATGTATAAAATTGAAGTGATAAAAGAAAAGATTTTACAGATGCTGGTGGCATGACTTTAAATCTCAACATTTGTAAGGTTTTTTTTTTTTTAATAATAAAAAGAAAAAAATATTCTCATAATAATATAAATTATTTAAAACATATAAAATTATTTTAATAATTTATTTGATTGAGTTGATATCTAATTTGATTGAATTGATGTCTAATTAGTTTGCGACATCAACTCAATCGTACTACCAACCTTAACCATACTCATTTGAAATATAATACTAAGAAGTATGGCCCAAATCTTCACATCTCTGTATAAACAGTTCCATTGGTTTCACAGCCCATTTAAGCTTTCATATTTGACCCAAAGTCAAACAAGTGGATTGGCTGGAAAAATAATCCCAGCCCTTAATCTCTAACTGTGCAATTGAGTCCAAACCTCCCAATATTGGGCTGATCAAAATGGGTATAAAACAGGTGGCAGGCAGAAATTTTTTTTTAGGTATCAAAATTAAAATTTAAAGTTTACGATAGTAAAAATATAATTTCACCATTTGAATAGCCCATATCTTT
Source organism: Gossypium australe (assembly GCA_005393395.2). Taxonomy (NCBI): domain Eukaryota; kingdom Viridiplantae; phylum Streptophyta; class Magnoliopsida; order Malvales; family Malvaceae; genus Gossypium; species Gossypium australe. The sequence continues at coordinate 5,193,610 of CM016620.1, read as the reverse complement.
ATAATTTTAATGGATTAAATCATTCTTTTTATCATTTTTAAGGGGGCCAAAGTGCAATTATACCTTTACTAATTTAAAATTTTAAAGAGCTTAACTGGAATATATTTCATTTTAGAGGGTCGAGTCCCCTGCCAGTCACCCCTGGCTACGCACCTTGTATAGAACAAAAAGCGTAGCAAAATGTTTAGGTAAATTGAAAGAAAAGAAAATGTTTAAAGGCAAATGGAGGTCTTTATACAGGGAATAGTTGAATCTTTCGTTTAATTGGTGATCCCTAACATGAGAAAAGAAAAATATAGATTGTTTAGAAAAGGAAATGACCCTATTATTATGTAGGGTAAATTGCATCAAAAGTCATTATTATGTAGGAAATGACCCTATTATTGAAATATTCGAAAGTTCGATTTAAGTCATTGGGTTATTAAGTATTTTTTTAAGGTTCAACTAACAAGCTTCAAGTGTTGATTTGATAATCGATCTGGTGGATTAGTTCCCATTGACGAGTAGAATAACATATATACCTTAGATCCAAGATGATCTAACAATTAGTGTCGAAGATCGGAGAAAAAAATTGTTTGGAGTTTGATTCGTAGGTTTGCGACATTTAAATATATTTCATGCAAAAAAAAAAAAAATTGAGTTGTAGAAGAATAGGGAAAGTAGAACTTTCGATTGGTATAGACAGTACGAACAGAAAATGTCATATAGCAGATTGTAATAACTCAATGACTTAAATAAAATTTTTTGAATAAATTTAATTATCATATTATATTTTTTTATAAATTAAGTAATCAAAATTAAACTTAATAATAATTTAATTAAACTTACTAATATTCTCAAATTATGATTCTTAAATTGGTTTACAAACTTTAAAATATTTTAATTATATCTCTAAATTATTAATATTATATGAATCAAGTCATATCGTTATTAAAACCGTTAAATAATACGTCAAATTTTATATAGCTAAATTTAAAATAAAAAATTTAAATAAAAAACTATCGTGGTATAACTTTTTAAAGTAAAAACTAAAAAGAAAATAAAACTGAAAAAAAAAAGAGCGAATGATAAAGTTTCTATAAAACTTTCAAAAAGTTTAAAACTAAAGTTATGGAAGCAAACAGAAAATTTTAAAATAATTATAGAAAATGAAAATTAGAAAATGATAAAAAGTTATTTTCACTAAAAATGCTTTGTAAAAGTGAAAACAATAATAAATCTAGTGCCCTGGTTCAAACATATATAAACGAAAAAAGAAATTTTAACGGTTTTTCAAATATTAAATCTACTACCCTAGTCTGAGTTAGAGCTGATCATGGGTCGGGCCACCCAATTGCTTCTTGGAAATACAATTAACAATTAGGCATGAATGTTGAAATATGAAAAGTATAGGGACTAAATTCTTGGAAATACAATTACAGGGACTATAGGAAAATTTTAACCATTGGAGAAACCAAAATCCAATTGAGATTTTAACCCAACTGCTTCTTGACCGATCCTAGTGGAAATTTGTAGAAACCCCCAACCCCATTTCTCAAGTACTGCCAACCATATGCCTAGCCGTTCATAATGGTTTAGTTGGTGCATTGGGCGCTTTTTGGTAAATGATAATGTTGGCCACTAACATCATGAATGCAGCAGCAGTTCTTGTTTTCAATCAGATAAGGGCGGAAATGAACTTTTGCATCGTTGATTTATTGGTTTTTAAGCTAAAGAAATATCCAGGAAGTTCATCTTTAAACCATGGCCATCAACAATGGACTTTTGGAACCCCTAATATTTTATATTCAGTGCACATGGATGGCTGGCTGGCTCCAAATTATCATCCTATAGTGGGGTGGTGTGGGGGGATGAAAGTTGCCACCTTTCGTGGCACCATTTCAAACATGCAAGTCACTTTATTTTTGGGGGGTCAAACATGGAAGTAATTTTAAAATATCTTTAAAAAATCATACGTTAGTTGTTCTTGTTTATAATATTTGAGAGTTTATGGCCTTGTTTTTGTTAATTTTGACCTTGTTTGAATGTTCTTGCAACACCATAAGTGAAAATGGGAAAAAATTAAGGGCTAAAGTGAAAAAAATACACATGCATCAGGACTGATTTTAAATTCTACCTTTTATATATATATATAATTAGAATAGAAAATAAAAGTCAACGTCCCAAGCCTTCTACAGGTGGCCGTGGTTGGTTAGCTCTAAAGTCCCCACTACCCGTGTGTTTTGTGTTTAACAATGCCACCTGTAATTTTTTAAGGCAAATAATTCTTATTATTGTAAATATTTTATATTTAATGTATTAATTAATAGAATATAATTTTAAATATTGTAAGTTAATTAAATGTGTACCAATAAGTGTTTGGTATAATGATAGCATATATTTAATCTTTAAGAAAAAAAAAAAACTCTATCTTCGTATCGTAAAATTTAGAAAATGAATTTACAAAATAAAAGGAATATGAAAAATACTTTAAAGGCATGAAAAAGTAAATGAGTAACGTAATTTAAGTCATTAAGCTGTTAAAATTGCTATTGTATGGCTTTCTCTGTTTGCATCGTCTACACTAATCGGAAGTTCTCATTTCCTTTGTTATTTACAATTCAGTTTTTTTTTCATGAAACTGTTTTGAACGTCATGAATCTGTAAATTGAAACCTAAGCAACTTTCTTTTTTAACCTTCGACACTAACCATCAGATCGACTTGGATTTAAGGTATGTTTTTCTACTAATCAATTGGTATTGATCTACCATATCGATTGTCGAATAGACACTTGAAGATTGCTAGTCAAACTTTTTTTTTAAAAAAAATTCTTAACAATCTAATTACTTAAATAAAAAATTTCAAATAATTTAGTGCCTTAAATGAAAACATTTGATAGTGGCCATTTTATAAATTAAATAACTAAAATATAAATTTATTAATAGTTCAATGACATTAAGTGTGTAATTTACCCCTAAAATAATGATAATCAATCATTTTCTGAAAAGTCAATTTCGTAAGCTTCACAACTCAACAGTGGACTTCGAACGAAAAAAACATGGAAATAATCATAAAAAATAAAAACAAAAAATAATTTGAGCTTTGTTCACATGTGGGTCTATATATATATATATATATATATATATATTTGATTAAATTTAATATCTTTCTATTTCAGCTAATGATGTTAATTGAGTCTTAGTTCGATTGTTATGGATATTATTACTAATACAGAAAGACATAAGTTCGAGTTCACTGAAACGTATTATCCTCCTATTTATGAGTCGGAGTAGGACTATATCTAATTGTAGATATTATGCCAATATATATATATATATATATATTATCAAAATTTATAATAAAAAATTATTAAAAAATAAAATTCAAACTAGATAAAAGAACCTATTTTTGAAGCCACACAAGTCATAATATGAACGATTAGAACAGCTAAAATCCATTGGAGATTTTAACCCAATTTGAGCTTAGTTCACATGTGGGTCTAATATATATATATACACATATATTTTATTAAATTTAATATTTTTCTATTTCAGCTAAATTTAAATTTAAAGTTGATGTTGATTGAGTCTTGGTTCAATTATTATGGATATTGTTATCAATACAGAAATACATGAGTTCGAGTGCACTGAAATCTATTATCCTCTTATTTATGAGCCGGATAGAACTATATCTAATTCTAGACATTATGTCACAAAAAAATAAATATATATAATCAAAATCTATAATAAAATTATAAAAAAATAAAATTCAGATAAAAAGAATCTAAAGCCACACAAGTCATAATATGAACGATTAGAGCAGCTAGGACCACATTTGAGAAAGAAAATCACGTGTTGACGAAGAGATAAGGCCCTCAGCAATATCATTTTCCACCGACTGTGATTTATGATTGATGCCACGTTTACCCTTTTTCCTTTTTTTCTATTTACAGCAGTTACATTTTTTTCTTGGAAAATACATAATGAAATTAAACAAAGACAAATTCCAATATCATTTTTGAACAATACATGTGTGTATATATATATATATATATGTATAAGGAAAAGAAGATCATATTGGGGGATTTAGACATAGATTCTTCTTTTCCCTATAGATTTTGAAAATTTCTAATTTTAGTCCCCAAAAAAAAAGAAATTCCTTTATCAATACCAAGAAAAAAAATTATAAATAAATATATAAATACCAATGTTAAAATATACTGTACTTTCAAAGTGAAAATATGGGTTTGAACATCAGAGGTGATATTGTTAAGTGGAACAATCGTATATCTTCGAAAGAATTAGTCTTCCTAGACCTCTCAATCAACTTTAAACTTTAATTTGTATTTTGTATCGTTGGGATAGATATCAAACTATGATTTTGTGTGATTTTATAAGCGAAATTTTGATTTGATTCAATTTTCATAAATCACTAACAAAATTGTTGAATAATTGAATGAAAATCAAAGTTTCATTTATACATATAAATCACAATTCAAGTTCTATGTGTACAAAATGCACCAAATCGAAATTCATGTATCAAATTGTATATTGGACTAAAATTCATGTATAAATTTGATATTTATACCTACATCGTTTGATTATTTTGACCTATTTAAGGTATCATCTTTTACCACATTTAATTTGTAAGAACGATAACAGTGTTCAAAAAATTAAGTCACAAATTAATTTGACAACCAAATACCATTAACTATTATTTTTAAGAAACAAATGGTTAATATTTAAGAAAATAATTATTTTTTTATCAGTATAATTTTGTTTAACCTATTTTTCTATTGGTTCATGAAATTTTAGTTTAATCTATTGTGAACGATTCTGAAGGTGAGTTAGAAGCACACATGACACATGATGAAGGAAGAATTAAACTAAGAAGTGCATGTATGAGAAATCCTTCTAAAAAGTATGGGGACTTTGTGATTGGAGTCATTGTAGCAAACATAATAGAATCAGTTTTGAGGGAAGAGCATTCAATATATATAGAAGGAAAAAGGGTAGAGTTGGTTAGGCAATATCTAGAAATTGTTTTCTTCTTTCTTGATCTCAATTTCTCTGTTTTTCTTAGGCTTATTTGCAATTACTAGTTTGTGAGGAATTATCAGAAATAAGGTTGTTGTTCTTCTCTTTTCCTTGTTGTTTCTTCTCTTAAACTTGTAGAAAAAATGGTGCATTGGTGCTTTCATTGAGCCATTTGCAAATATGCTGGATGGAACTTGTCTCAAGGTGCTCGATGAAACTGTCAATTCTATGCAATAATCTCAATCTTAGTAGTGTAAGGAAATTAATACACTGAACTCTTTAATGTCTACTCAGAAGCAAATGCTTCAAGAGGCTTTGGGTCATCTTGTAGCTTTGACTATTCAAAAGGGGTTGCCCACCATCGATTCTAAACAGAAGTTCTCTTAAATGAGAGTTTTCATCAGTATCTAGTTCTTACAAGTGAAACTCAATCCTGGTTGTTGGGTTTTACAATTGAAACTGTACTTTGATTTTTATGGTATTAAAGAAGATAAGAGACAGACTATTGCTTCTTTTCTATCTTGAGGACAAAGTTGTCACACCCCAAGTCTGGCGAATCCAAGAATAAGGCATGTAGTAGTGAAATTATCTATTTGGCGTACTGTAATCTTCCATGTTAAGTCTTCTGGTGAATTGAAACATGGTGTATAGTACCCTCCGTTAAGTAAATAAAGGTTTTAGGTTATTTTGTTATCTAATAGAATGATATATCAAGTGAAGTATAAGCTAAGTGAAAGTTATCGTCAAATGTATAGTACGTCTAGTTTGTCTGAATACTATGCTAGTTGGGCTATAAAGTGACCTGGTTAGGAACTAACTAGATTGACTGGTCTAATATCTGTTGGAAAAAAAAAGATTTTTGGAAGCTGTGAGGCATATTCTCGATTAGTAAAGGTGGAGATTTGAATCATAAAATTATGATTTTATATCCTACCACATGAGACCTTTACAACGGTATATCATATGCTCAAAATGGTTGAGTGATGAATGAGAAATTGATGCTCAAAGTAAGCCACTTGTGAATTATGTTGAGGAAAATGGAAAGCTTCGTCCCACATTGGTTAGATATCAAATGTGAACTATGTTTATATATATAAACCAATTTGGTGGTTATTGAATGACCAAACTAATGCTTTCTCTCGCACGTAAGGGGTGTAAATCTAAACTCGTTGGGGTTGAGGGTACACTTGCACGTTGTAGGCGACGCGAAATGTTCGGACTGATTGGGCCCTTTTGGGCCTATAGATATTTTAGCCCAATATGTAATTTTATTTTTCCTCAGCAAAGCTTATCTGTTTGAAATTAAAAAGACAAATATTAAATTAAGGTTAATGGCTCCTTAAATCACAGACGTTATTGTCTCCATTAATCAAAATTTCCAAAAGTTTTTTTATTTTGAATTTTATTTAAAACCGAAATAATCTGCATGAATAAGACATACGAAATTTTTCTCTATGTTCTTACAATAATTGTAAGAACCTTTCACTGCATATTTCAAACATGTTTTCAGTGATAAAAGAAGGCTAGGCTACAGTTCATTGATCACTGCAGTCGTGCTACTGCCATGCTCATCTCGTTGTTGTATCTTGGGAGACAGTCGACCAACGTTTCTCCAGCACCAAAGGAGCGACCGAATCTGTCTTAAGGAAATTGTGAAAACAGGCCTCAACTATCAGCCGAAATTTTCTACCTGCCTACGAATACACAATTTCAATCCAGTTTTATTTCCAATTTTTGTTTTCCAGATTTTATATACATATATTTATATTGTTCTGATTCGATCTTGTATTTTAAAACAATATTTTACATTACTGTTTATTTCACTAATGTGTGTGCAACAATATCCATTATGCAATATTTTCATTTTGTTTCTCTTGGAATCTGTAGGTCATTAAGAAGGACAAATTCTGAATTAAATGGCACTTGTTAAGTTCCACTAAGTAAGATTGGGTTATATATATGTGTGAGAAGGGTTCGTGAGAAAGGTTTTTCCCTCTTCAATATTACTCTCTGATTCTTTTTCTTAAATCTAATTGTATATGTTCCTCATTAAGCTAGAAGTTAAGGTTATTGTTTTAATCAATGGTCATTACATCTCTAGTTATTGATGTTGGTTCGAGAATGATGTTTGAGTTTGGAGCTTCGAGCTATAGTCTAGTTGAGTATCAGGTGAGTCTCTAAATTGGCTCTGCATGTGAACTATTCAAGTAGAGTTGTACAAATGATGATAACATATCATATAAATGGTAAGGGTGTAAGACATAGTAAAGATGTTATATGTGCGATGATGATATGTATTGAATATTGACTAAATAGGAAATTGAGTGGTAAGTATACAGGTGAAGTACGACATGGGAAGGTGTGAATCAATCAGATGTATGAACAAATTTGGGTAAGTGAATCTTGGTAAAATGTCCCTTTGTGATTTCTTTAGTAGGGAAATTGTATTGCAAACCAAACTGGCAAATCACGATACGAAAATAAGTGTAAGACCATCTGGTTGAGACCCATGGCATTGGATGATATGAAAACACCCATGATGATGCCTCCGCTAAGATGAAGGCTGAACTGGCATATCACGACTTGAGATTGTGTAAGTTCATGTGGCTGGGACCCATAACAAGATATAATTGTATGAATATTCATAGTGATGGCTTCGGTAATATGTAAACTGAAATGGCAGATCACGACATAAAAATATGTATAAGTCCATGAGGGAGATACCTATAGCGCCTTTTGTGAAAGTCCGTCGGGACTATAAACACGTGATTTTGTATGATGGCCTATGCGGTGTAATCTGCTAAGCCTTTGTGGCGTATTATGTATGACCTTTGTGGCAAGTTTTGAATTATCCTATTAGCGTATTCAATGATATGTATGTGTACGGAAAGTTAGGTTATTCACCATTGTGCTAATATTTGGGGTAATTTCTGATATCTCTTCGATAGCTAGTCCTATGATGAGTATCTGATGAGTTCAAAAATAGATTGGGTTGTTCAATCTGGTAGTAAAGTTTGGTAAGCTATACAAGATATATTCTGAATGAGAAATTGTGTTTGTACTTCTAAAAAGAATTCGCCATAATAGTCTGTCAGATTAGAATATGAACGTATTCAAATTACAGAAGGTATAAGTGTCTATTAGTACAAATATTGACTACACTATGAAAGATTGAAATATGAATTATCTTATATATGTCACATTTGAGTAGTATCATGTCTTATTTGGGGATAGTTGAAATCTAAGTTTTCGATAAATCTGATATTCTTATGTTGTGAAATATAGATGTTTGAATTTCTTCTGAATGAACTCGAGTGTTTCCTCATCAGTATGAGTATATATTAGGTTGAATCAGGGTATGATCTGATTGATAATTTGATTTAGCAAACTCAGTATGAAAATCCGCCAAAAGTTAGATCAATATGTAGTATCCGCTAAGAGAATAGTACTTGTGACTAACTGTTTTGGAATAACCAAAGGTAGTTGTCTGAAGGAAAAAAAAACGTAGTATCGTTTAGTAAGATCTGGAGTCAGCCATTTAGTTAGATGCATCTTTCTTCATGAAAAGTCTATTACTATAAAATAGTAATTAAGCCATTTACCACAAAGACAAAAGACTCATGGACACATTTACTTTTCATCTATCATGTAATGCCAAGGAGACTATATCATTTACCCATTTGTTATGAATTTCACTATTGTGAATGATACTACATGCTACAGAAGTCGTATATCCAATGCATCAACTTTTGGTTCATTATCTATCTAAACTCAAGCTTTTACTTACATCAAAGCATACGAGTCACACATAGGTAGTCCATCATCCACTTAGGATTAGGGTATGTCACACTATGAATGTCACAAGTGAATAAATCCATAAACGGATTCAAGATCTATTCTACTTAGTTCTTGTTTTATGTACTTTCACTCTAGTCAGTCACATCTATGTATTTATCTTCTAGGAGTCATCCGCTCCGATGGTAAAGAAAGCATCTCCCCAATTAGACTTGATAGATGGCATATTAGTTTTTCAATTATTTTGCTCTTCTGATTAAACTAAGGGCATGTGTTTAGGTTCATCTACTAATATAAACTATCTTTTCGTATTACGATTCAATCATGTAATGCCACTTAGTATTAGTTAACCATTAAATAACCAGTGAGCTAATATTTGTTTCCATTTTGCTTTGTGTGCAAAAACCATTGAGGACAATATACAAAGTGTATTAATATAATTTATGGATAATTTTATTAAACCAATTTGTTCGAAAAAATAAAAGTATACAAAACAAATATACTGCACTTAAGGCACTAGATCTAATAGTCTCCCACTTGTCCTAGTGAAGTAGATGAGTTATATTTCACATTCTCATGCTCTCTACATGTTTCTCAAAACTCCTAGCTATTAGAGTCTTAGTACACATGCGACACTCACACACGATTTCCAACAAGCAGCACAATTTAGCCATTCATGATGAGACACGTAACTTCTTTATGTCATCACTATTGACCGCTTCAATTACCCAACAAATGCATCGTCATATCTGTGCATGCTCTCAAAACTTCTTCACCAAATTTACATTCAGAGTTAGTTTTAAATAGTAAAACTCAAATTTTGAATTTCAAAATTTTCAAGTTTCTATATTAAAAATTTTACAAATCATTATTTTTCAAAGTTATGTGAAATTACACTAACCTCAACAAAGTTACAGCTTACATCAGAGAACCCACCTCTTTTAATAGGCTTAGCCTCCTTTCTCAACAAACTCAAAAAGGTCACTTTATAACCTCCCATTGTATGGGGGGCAATTGTTATACTACCTCCGCAAGCCTTAACATGTGTCCTTAACAGGTAAACCACATACTATACATGTATCTCCGTTAGGCGATCCTTACAGCAAGCGAACCTTAGATGTCAAGCAACACCATGACGAACCATCGCTAAACCATCTTCACCAGGTGCACATGGAGCCTCGAGCCCATTGGTTATCGAATTATCCTAAGATGTCATATCCTCGACCTAGAATGTTACATCACCACCACTGTAAAGAAACAAAATATTATTCTATCGTTACCAAGCTCAAGACTTGTGGACTTATTTGTTTTTCAAATACTTAGAACCGTCTTTTCCACCCAACTCCAATCTCTCCTTCCAACTCTCTTCAAACTCCTCAAGAATAATATCTCTTCGCCTTACCCTATGTTGAACTGCCACATCACAACCATTGATTCCTCCTTATTAACAATAATAAATTTAAAATTATATAAATAGAAGTACAAATTTTCATTTTTATTTTAGTTTCTTTTTACCATCAACTTTTTCCTATCTTTTTTTTTTCTCTAAATTTAAAATTATGTAATTTTACTCTGTATTGCAATTCAATGGGATAACTATTACTCTCGAGAGATAGAGACAAACTAAATACCCTTTTCTACTATTATATAGGATTAAATCATGTTTATCATTGATGAGAGCAAATCTAAATATATATAATATATCTTTAAAATATTATAAAATAATAAAAATTTAATATTCCTTCAAAAAAAAAATTAACATCTTAAATTCTCTTGTGATTCTTTTTAATCTACAATTATATGCTTAATTAATACACGCGGTTTTCAGAATCTCGACTTTGGAGTCTACATCTTTTGGAAAGAAAAGGTTATTAATGGAAATAATGACAGCTCTTGGGACAAGATGTTAGACGATTAAATATTTTAGTCTTATAATCGGAATCACATCACATTCATCGGACCGCGTTCGATAAATTAACTTTTCATTAAATCAATCCTAAAATTCGAACTAAGCACTCAAAAGTTAACACAGCTACTTTTAGGTTAATTGCACTAGATGTCCAACATCTAATTATAAATTTTTTTATTAAATAAGTTTGAGTTAATTGCACCAAAAATCATTAAATTATAACTCTCATTTTAAATTGGTCTTTAAACTCTAAAATATTTTAATTACATTCTTAAATTATTAGTGTTTTATTAAGAATGTCATTTTGTTACTAATATCATTAATTTAACTGTTGAATGAGACATTATATCTTATATGACATAATTTAGAATGAAAACAAAAATTAAAAAAGAATGAATATTGTAAAAATGGATATTGAAAATATCTCGGTTTTGAGATTTTTGAAGCTTTTACAGAAATGGTCATTAATTCTCTCTTCTTCTTCTTTTTTCAGTTTTACCTTATTTTTAATTTTTAAAATTTAAAAGTTATGCACCAACATTTTAATTTTTTTTTAAATTTCATTTTAAATTATATCATATAAGATTTTACATGTTATTTAATTGTTAAATTAACGGTTTCAATAATGAAAGGACCTTATTGATATAACACTGATAGTTTAGAGATATAATTAGAACGTTTTGAAATTTTGGATCAATTTAGAATGAGAATCATATTTTAGGGATGACTAGTACAATTAACTAAAAAAATTCAAATACAAAAAGAATCATAAAATAATTAAAAAACAATTAAAAGATTAACAAAACGTTAGAATAAATTAACTCTTAAAAGTAAGTTTTTATGTTGAAACTCAGATAATTCGAAGAAGTAATAAGTTTTTATGTTGAAACCCAGATGATCCGAAGAAGTAATGGCATGGCTTGACAGTTAACATAACAATTCACGCGTAAAATATATTTAAAATTTATATGAATCATTAAAATTATAAAAAAATTAAATTATAAAAATATATTTAAACCTTATATAAATCATTATAAAATTATAAAATTCATAAAAGAATTTGTTTTATTTTACAAGTCTGGAAACTAAAGCATGACGTACAATGGTGTGCGAGGAAAAACAAAAGTAATTTTTTTTATAATTATTTTAATTTTCTATAATTTATAATATTTTAATAATATTTGTTGTATTCCTCCGTCACCTAAACACGTGTCAATAATATAGGAGGTGTTAACCTCTCCTTTGACTCTACCTGAGACAATATTTTGGTTAATCACCCGTCCCGGATAGAGGAGTTACACTATTTCATTATCAAAGCCACATGCTAGATAACCACTCCTAACATGCCCTCCACTCCTTTATAATGAGATGATCACCCCTCAAGTATAAACATATTCTTAATAGGATAAGGGGTCTACTCAGGCGTAAGAACCTCGCATAGATTAAAGACATAATAAAATGGGTCTCACAATATACGTCCTTCACGCTCTACACGATAACAATTTTCCTTATAACAACTTGTCATGTCACACTAATAAATAAAAGGACCTCTCCTATAAATACTCTCCCAACGATAAAAAAGGAATCGACTTTTCAACCCTAAAGTTACTCTGAGCAAATCCATTCTCTTTCTCTCAATCAGTGTGTCCTTTTACTCTTTTCCAACTCTCCATCTCTTTAAATGAATCGGCCTCCACAGAACCACCCACTTATTCCTCCTTCCTTTACGTACTTTGTATAAACAAGATTATATAATATTTAATAATATTTAATACATTTATAATTTTCTATAGTTATATATTTATTTTTATAATAGTTTTTAATACCTTTTTAATAATTTTTATATACTCTTCTATAATTTTATAATCTTCTAAACTGCTAAACTTTTTTTATGTCAGCATTTAAGGAATAGGAATTCGATGGGAAAATTATTTCCAATGGCTCAATTTATTCTTAACTTTCGGTTAAGACCCTATTTGTGTGCTATTTCTAATTAGCAACTTTTTCCGGTTAGTTTCACTAAGTTCCAATCTCATCCTTCTCTTGAAAAAAATCTTTTTGGAGACCTCATGTGACGGTCCAATGATAAAAGGTGTTTATCGTCTAGACGTGACTTAAGTTTGAATCAGATTAATTGTAGTGGTTATTCAGATTTTGCCTTTTTATTATAATTTAGGAAGAAAATATTTTTGGTTCTTAAAAATTAAAATGCAAACAAAAAAAAAGAGGTAATAATTAGTTCATAAAAGGAAAAAAAAGGTTGGAAAGGAAAAAGGTGAAAAAGGCAGAGTCACAGTCTTAGTGGGAGGATTGAATTGTATCACGATTGAATCTCTAATATTATACAAACAATTAGAGGAATATACCGATTGCCATTCGGAATATGTCGACTTCTTAAGTTGCTTCCCCCTCTATTATAAATACTCTTCCATGCTCTTTCACTTGCCTTCCATCCTCTTCCTTACCCTCTTTTTCTCACTTCTTCAAGGAACAGACGGAAAAAACACCGGTTAGTTTCACAAACTTATTATGCTTAAAACCCCTCTTTTATCTCCCTCTCCATGATTCTGTATTTCTTGTTTTTGATCTTTTACACCTATGGTTGCTCTCGGTTCTTTTCTTTATTGGTTCATGCATGCAAATGGGATTTGCTTTTTGTTAATGAGGACAAGAAATAGCTTTTTCCTACATCTGGGTTTTCTTTTTCTTTGCATGATTCTATTTTGTTAAAAGTGATATACCCTACTTTACTATCAGGGTCTTGATTTGATTCTATTATTCAGTGTTCGCCATTTTTTCGGAGCTTTTTCCTGATGGTTTTATGGGATTTTTGTAAATCATGCAAAAAAGAGACTGATATTCATCCTGGTTTTTGTTTCGTAGCTAAACTTTTGGATCTGTCTGCAACACTTTATTGAAAACATAGAATCACATTATTTTAATGTTGGTTTTTTAATATAATATTTATATTCTTGGGGTTTTTCAGTTCTATAATAATACGTTTTCCATCCCCCTTGGACTTTGTAAGAATCAAAGGTAAAAAAAAAAAGGTTTTTTTCTTGCTTTTAGTGAGAAATCAGACTTTGAAAGAGTTAAAAAGAATGGAAATTTCCTACAACTACTTCATCCTTTCCTCACCATACCTTTTTTGTTATTCAACGATACGTATCCCCTTCATAGGAATCGTTTTAAAATTTAAACAGCCTGTTTAGAATAATATTCCCCGAATATTCATCATAATTATTGTTCTTGCGTGTCTTTTGTTTCTTACTTTATATCGGATTTTGTTGACTTACTTCCACGTGATCCCCTTAGCATAGGGGTATGGTCTCCCTTGTATATTTAGGTGGGAGGGCTATGAGTATAACTATAGGTATGGTGATGGCCTAGTGTGAATATGACTTGTTTGGGTTTATATATATATATGAGGGTATAACTATAGGTATGGTGATGGCCTAGTGTGAATATGACTTTTTTGGGTTTATATATATATATATATGAGGGTTAATATGGTACTTGTAATTGTAACAAATTATTGGTGTATGATTCTACCTAATGTTAGGATGTAGGATAATCAAGTTGGCCAAGGAAAGTCAGACAAGAGCTTTAAAAGTCTAGAGTGGAAAATGATATTTTGATTAAATATTTTATTTTATTTGGTTGTAACCTGTGCCTATATATATCTTTGCAGAGTAAGAGATAGCATAGATAAAAGAAGGTTGTGAGTGAGCTAGGTAGCTATGGCGGGAGAACAATTGCAGGTGCTTAATGCTCTTGATGTAGCCAAAACACAATGGTATCATTTCACAGCTATCATCATTGCTGGGATGGGTTTCTTCACTGATGCATATGATCTCTTCTGCATATCTCTTGTCACCAAATTGCTTGGCCGCATATACTATCATGTTGATGGTGCGGAGAAGCCTGGAAGTTTGCCTCCCAATGTATCGGCTGCAGTTAATGGTGTAGCGTTGTGCGGAACACTAGCAGGCCAGCTCTTCTTTGGTTGGCTTGGTGATAAGCTAGGCCGAAAGAAAGTGTATGGTATGACTCTAATGCTCATGGTCATATGCTCTGTTGCATCAGGTCTCTCGTTTGGTCATACCCCTAAATCTGTCATGGCAACCCTTTGCTTCTTCCGGTTTTGGCTTGGTTTTGGCATTGGTGGTGACTATCCACTGTCTGCCACCATCATGTCTGAATATGCTAACAAGAAGACTCGCGGGGCTTTCATTGCGGCAGTGTTTGCAATGCAAGGTTTTGGAATTTTATCAGGTGGTATTTTTGCAATTATACTATCCTCTTCATTCAACGCCATGTTTGAAGCTCCATCGTATGAGGTTGATGCGCTTCGCTCCACGGTTCCGCAAGCAGACTATGTTTGGCGTATTATTTTGATGGTTGGAGCACTCCCAGCTGCTCTTACCTACTATTGGAGGATGAAGATGCCTGAAACTGCTCGTTACACTGCACTTGTTGCTAAGAATGCAAAGCAGGCCGCATCTGATATGTCAAAGGTCCTACAGATGGATATTGAGGCTGAGCCACAAAAGATTGAGCAAATAAAAGAGCAGAAATCCGGATTCGGTTTGTTTACTAAGGAGTTTGCTAAACGTCATGGGCTTCACTTGATTGGAACAACAAGCACTTGGTTCTTGCTTGACATTGCATTCTACAGCCAGAATTTGTTCCAAAAGGACATCTTTAGTGCTATTGGCTGGATTCCTTCTGCAAAGTCCATGAATGCCATTGATGAAGTTTACAGAATTGCAAGGGCACAGACACTGATTGCTCTTTGCAGCACTGTACCAGGCTACTGGTTCACAGTGGCTTTCATTGATAAGATGGGAAGATTTGCCATCCAATTAATGGGATTTTTCTTCATGACAGTGTTTATGTTTGCACTGGCTATCCCGTATGACCACTGGACCCATAAGGACAATCGAATCGGCTTTGTTATTATGTACTCATTGACTTTCTTCTTTGCGAATTTCGGACCTAATGCCACCACATTCGTCGTACCAGCCGAGATTTTCCCAGCAAGGTTGAGGTCCACCTGCCACGGTATCTCAGCAGCCTCGGGAAAGCTTGGTGCTATTGTTGGCGCATTCGGGTTCTTGTATTTAGCTCAGAATCAGGATAAACACAAGACAGATGCAGGGTACCCTGCAGGCATTGGGGTGAAGAATTCACTTATTGTATTAGGTGTAGTCAATGCCTTGGGCTTCCTCTTCACTTTCTTGGTGCCAGAATCAAAAGGAAAATCTTTAGAAGAAATGTCGGGCGAGAACGAAGAAAAAGAACAAGGAGAGGCAGAGCCGCCATCATCTAGTGGCCGCAGGACAGCTCCAGTTGCTTAAGGCATGGACTAATGAACCAGTTCTTGAACACCGTTGTAAAGCCCTGAATATGCTGCTATATATTAAAGTTTTAGATGTCGAGTTTCGGTTTACTGTTTTTTTTTTCCCGAAAGTTTTTCAGTTTCAGTACCTTAAATTTGAGAGTTATAATAGAAAAAGTTCCATGGTTTGCATTTATCAACATATTGCTTTGTGAAGAACAGCCATCAGAATTGAACCCAGAAATGAAGGTTGAGATTCTGTAAATGAGGTGAAACTAAATACGTCACAATCTGTCTGTTTAAGCCATTTTTTTCAACCAATGGTTCGGTGTTCAATTATATGACAAAAGCACTTTCAAAGCTTTGACTTACAGGCACAAAAGTCGAGGTGAGTAACTATGGAAGCCATTATTTGCTTGCTCCCCTTGACTTTGATTACTTGTTTTAATGTTGAAACAAAGGATATCAAAGATGGTGTCAAAGACTTTAAACACCGTGCTTTGATTCTTTGGTTGCATTCAATTTAGCAATAACGTTGAGCCAAGGCAACTCATCCATCTAATTAAAACACCCTAATCTCCTTCCTGCAGCCAACGAAATTGACTGAAACATAGATTCAACTAATGACAATAGATTAACAGCCAGTTTAACATTGCTTTTAAGAATAATAAAATTATACTTCCTTTACAAAAATATGCAACTTTTTTTCTAAAGTATTATTTTGTCCAAAATAATATTTAAATAAAGTCGTGCCATTAAATACGAAAACCTATCCATAGAGTGCAACTTTATCTAATATTTATTTTCGTAAGGAGTGGCACTGTACATGTTAATTTATTTGAAAAAGTCACAGGACATGCCTCTTGTCAAGGGGATAATGACTTATTTGTAGAGGCCATCCTCATTAGGCCCACAATTTTTGAAAATTATTTTTACCTTTTTTTCAGAAAATTAAAATTCCAATTAGACTCTTAAATTTTTTTAATTTCATAAAATCTTTTAAAATTTTTAATTAAACCCATCAAAATTTTTAAAACTTCTCACTAAAATTTAAAAAAAGAAAAATTCAAAGTTTCCTAACTTATTTTTCGTTGTGTTTTTCGAACCCGATTTTTCAACAATTCCCTATAAGTAATATCTACCATTCCTTTCTGCTAGTATGCTAGATTGCCTCTGACCTGGCTTCAGTTAACATGGCACTCAGTATATAATCATTCAACCTTCTAAAAGGCACCCTCAGCCGAGAGCTTCTTCTTGGGTTTTGCTACTCTATAACACCAAAATCGTTGGGTCTCAACTACAAGATATCACATTCATTGTTGAAGTAACTACAATCAATTACATATAATTTTCATCTTTAATCATTTAGTTACAAGTATTACAAGCTTAAAACACAATATATATCATTTCAGGTCATATACTATGAAAACTCAATACCATCCTAGGGTCGAACTAGGACTAAACTGAAAAGTTTTTAAAGTATTTCAAGTGGGTGTCGTGAATTCTAAGGCTTGGTGTCACGATATTGAAAACAGTAGACAAGCTTCTCAACCTAAGGATCAAATTGAAAAGTTTTCAAAATAAAACAATATCGACGTCACGACGAGATGGCATGATCTCACAACATTCAATGAGTGAAGTCGCGACATCCAAGGCAGAATACTAATCCCCTATTTTCCAATGACAAAAACTCTACATAATAACCATTGGCCTCAAGGCTGCAATTAAGCTATTCCAACGTTCAAACTTACCTAAAACATAGTTACTAAAACATCAATATCAATTCCATATATGATTATAAGCAAACTCACATATTCAAAACTTATATACAAGCCATTTTTGACCATTTCTAACATTGAGTAAAACATCCTTAGGTACATGCCATTGACAAAATGGAAAAGACTATACAAACTTGGGTTGAATCGATGCTATCGTCTAGATGCTAACTTCACTTTCCCGAGGCTTTGAGAATACTTGTACCAACGCACAAAACAAACAAACCATAGTTGAGAAAACAAATACATATAACATAAGCATTAACAATATGTTTCAAGACAAATCATGCATACATGTGCTCAATATCTAACCAAATCATGTTCCAAAGTGTCAACCATTTTCCATCATCAATCTATATGTGTAAGCATACTAAGACATTATCAACCAACTTATCCAACAATGCACATAAATGACCAATTCCAACTTGTTTACCGTTTACCAATCATTCAATATATATAAAAAATCAAACGCATAATTATGTAACTTTACCACATGTTATTAACACCATATTATTCATGTTCCATGGCAATAATCTCTTTTACTTTTATTTCATGCCATTCAACTCATTTATGGAGTTTGTCGACTAATTCGCATTTGTCTCAACCCCCAGGGTTCATTTTCTTTTGATTTGCATAATCAACTATATGATTTCAGTATTCCACTCACATTTAAACATGAATTAGTCCAATAACATCAATTGTTATCACATTCATATTGTTTACCAAACTTACATTTTGCAACTCTTAGTAATCTAACTCAGACTTAACCGAATACTTGGATTGTCCCACCAACACACCAAACTGGCATCGAAGTGCATCATCAAATAAACCAAAGTAGGGTAACTAGCACGTAACATGTATATTGGTGCATAAAGCACATTATTAGTGCACAAAATGCATACTGGCACACAGTGCATCCTGGCGCATGAAGTGCATCCCGACACACGGGGTGCATCTTGGCGCATAAGCGCATAGTCCACACACAAACCAATCCTTTGGCATGCCAACTATATCCAACTCAGCTCGTCTAGTTACTAGGGTACCAATGTTCAATTCCGTTTATAATTTAGTACATATATCATTTCTCAATCCACAATCATAGTCTAATTTATTAACATGTCTAATATATCTCATATCATTCTATACATTTTCACCCAATTTCATAGAACATATCATAATTCAAGCAATTCATGTTATTTTACATTTTATTTAATTTAGTAATCTATCTTGGTAATTCACATTCAAGCTCACTCCAATAGTATAACCTTGACATTCCCATGTGCAGATAACATGAAAATGCAATCAATTAATATGACCTTGAGTCATAAATGTACAAATTAGAGGTTTCGATCACTCGTCGATCACTTTCGCTTTTCCTTTCCCTCTTGAAGGTTCCACTTTCCTGTTAGCTGCATACACAAAACATATCAAATAATCAATTTCCATCCGATTCACAAACAAATATTAATTCATGCATATTTTGCAAGTTATTCAATTTAGTCTCTAAAATCGGGACTAGCATAACTTTCATTCTAAAGCTTCGGATTAAAATTCGATTTCACATTTATTCATTAAAGACCTTATATTTTCTATTCCTTTTGAATTTTTATAATAATTTTTCATTTTATTCAATTTGGTCCGCAATGTATGAAACTAACAATTAAGGTTTACAATTTAGTCCCTTTTCATAAATTAAGCTTAATTTCTATCAATTTCACACCTAAATCATTCAATTCTCAACAATGGAAACTTACCAAAGTTTCACCAGTTGATCAAATTGATCCATGAGTTAGCTTAATCAAGTTCCCATGATAAAAAAATACATAAAAATCAAAGAAAAATGGCTAGGGACTTACTTGAAATTAAAATTGAATATCAACTTAGGTTTTCAAAACCTTTCTTCAATGGTGGACAGTGAGAAAGGTTGAAGATTTCTATCTTTTTCCACTAACATTTCCTATATATATTATGATTAATTTTAATTAAGTTTAATTAATTAACTTAATCATGCTTAATTAAGCTTTAATCTTTAATTAACTTAAACTAATTACAATTAACATCACATCCCACTATCATCCATTTAGAATTGGTTTATTTCCCATTTTAATCCTTTGGTTAATTGTTATCAAAGTCCCCAAGTCTTATACTAATTAAAAATATATAACGATTAAACTTTTACAATTTAGTCTCTAGGCCTTATTAACCACATTTTTGGCTAAATTGCTTAACTAAATTTCAATTCAACAATACAATAACTCCATAAATATCTCTATTTAATATTTACGGGGTCGGTTTATGAAAAACAAAGTCCCGAAATCGCATTTTTCGACACCACTTGAAATTGAGTCGTTACATACTCAATAGGCTTGGTCATCATCATAGGTCTTACTGGACTTGTTGGTCAGGCTGAGCTTCTTGTTATCTCGTGCTATCATTCACAACTTTTTTGTTTAATATGTCATTTCTATTTCATGTTATGTTATCGTAGACTTTTGAATATCTAATTTTGTATAAATTAAAATTGTTTAACTATTTATTATGTAGAAAAGAAAATCTTTATACTGTTCAATGTATTATGAAATGTTTGTGTGAGACTACAAGTGGTGTTTGTGTTTGTACAAGTGTTATATTATGACATGTTTGCATGAATAAAAATTGAAAACATATTTTATAACCGATTTTTTAAATACCATTCAACAATTGAAGAAAAATCAATGTTGTTTCGGTTGGATCAGATCGATTCGGAGAAGGGTTTTGAATCGATTGATCTAAAAATCAGTACTAATCAGTTAAACAGGGTAAAAAATCACTTGAACTAGATTTTAAGTTTTTTAATTTTTTTTATGAATTTTTAATAATGTATTTAATTGAACTGGACGAACCAATCAGATTGATCGGATCGACGAACTAAGCCTTACCGGTTTATATTGTCAAAAAAATATAGCACACAAGCATGCATAATGAGAAAATAAATGTCAAATAAGTTTAGGGAGTTGTGGATCTTTTTTTTTTTTTCTTTCATTATAATTTTTTTTCTTTCATTATAATTTTCTGAAGTATAAAATATTAATATTAATATTCTTTTAATTTTTAACAATAAATAGGGCTATTGTTGGATAAGAAGACTAACAAATTAGGGTTTAAAATTTTAGGGTTTTTTGTTTTCGGGTGCAGGTGGAAAGGGATCATGCTTGTGGCTGGCACCAGTTGGTGCATAATCTGTGATTTCCATTAGCATCCTTTCTCCATTGAAATCATGTCCTAAATATTCCCCAAACATTTCCTTAGCTTCGATTGATTTATCCACATCCTGCAAAATAGAATCTTATACAATCTTATTATTAAGTTTATATATTACTTCTTAAAAATATTTTCGAGCTAAAAAAATACTTTTGAGCAAAAGTTAAAATTTTCTACTTCTAGTTTTGGCCAAATATAGTGCTTTTGCAACATATTTTTTTGTCCCCAAAGCATTTTTAAAAAGATCAAAAGTGTGTTTTAACCCAAAAAGTGCTTTTAAGAAGCAATTGTAAACTAACCCTAAAAAGCAAAAAGTTATTCGACAGCACCCTCTTTCGTTTTAATATTTAAAAGATAGAAAAATGACCTGAACACGTAAATCTTGAATGGAAGAAGGGAATAATTCCTTATTTGAGTTGAGATTTCCTATATGAATATATACAGAACAAATTTTGTATAAATTAATTAACTAAAAAAAAAAACCCAAACTTAAAAATTAAGATATTACCCTTATTTGTTATAGGAACAGCAGCAGAAGAAATCATAAGGCAACATAAACCCAGAAAAAGTAGCATCAATCTAACATTAAAACCTTTGTTCTCCATGCTGATCATAAACAAAAATCGAGAAAAGAAGAAGAAATTTGGTGATGGTGGGCTTGGTAATTACTACTTTATATAGACTTGATTTCACATTAGTATTAAATTAAGTCAATTATCTTAAAATTTTAATTTAATTTTTGTTGCCAATGATGGTAAGAATATTAGAAATGGTAAGCAGTATTACAACAACTCAGAGAATCAACACCTTCCATATATTTTATTTTAAAATGAGAAATAAAATCCTACCCATTAATTCATACTTTAAATATATTTAAATGTGAAGTATTGATATATTTTTTTATAATTTCTAGGGTTTTTTATTTGAGGAAATTTTTGAAAACAATATAGATTTTGTGAATAATTTTTTTTTCATTTATTTAATAACAAAATAAAAATGTGTTTTGAAAAAAAAAAAGAAATCTGTAAATTATTAAAGTTATTAATCTTTTTTTATGCAAGTTATTAGACCAATCTATGGGTCGGGTAAGGCCTTAACAAAATTCTAAGCCTGGCATAAAAAATGGGTCTAATTTTTTGCCCAAGCTCATCCTGGGTTATAGATGTTAAATTTGGAATTGGCTCGGCCCATATTAAAAATTTGTATTTTATTTTTATATAAAAAATTTTAAAAATACAATACATCAAAAACACCAAAAACATTATAATAAATGTTTCTCAACTAATTGAAAATAAATTAAAAAAAGTCTTTATACCTAAACAACATTAAAATAGGTGCAACTTAACAAGTAAATGTCTCTAAAATAGTAGTAAAATTAATAATAAAGCAAGAGTTATACAATATCCAAATAATAACAACAAAATGGTAGCAACATAATAGTGAAATAACTGTAAAATAGTAACAAAATAACAAAAAAAAAAGTTACTTGAGGACAAAAAACTTTATTTTTTGCCCAAGCTCATTTTTCGGGCTTATATTTTTACGCAAACCCTCTCTCTTTTCAGGTGGGTCTTCTCGGCTCAGCCCATGGATAGGTCTACAAGTTATCAATATTTTATTTAAATATAACTTGTTATTTATCTACTAGATAAATATGTAAATTACTAAACTTATCAATTTATTTTTAAAAAAGAGAGAACAACAATCTTTTTTTACCACATAACTAAACCTGATCATAGGTTAGGCCAGGCAGAGTTAATGTAAAAATTTAGACTCGTTTTATGACATGGGCCCGGCCCAACTTGAAAAATGGGCTTAAAATTTTGCCCAAACCCATCCCAAATAAAAAAAGCTAAACTCAAGCTCAACTCGACCTACCCATATATATATATATATATATAAGAACAAATTTTAAAAATATAATACATAAAATACACTAAAAGCATTGAAATAAATATTTTCCAACAAATCGACAATAAAATAAGAGTTATATAATATTTAAACAATAATAACAAAATAATAATAATAATAATATAATAGCAAAATAATAGAAGCGAAAAACCAGAGGCGAAGCCAAGAAAATTTTTTAGGGGGGCCGGATGAAATTTTAATTTTTTATAGTTTATATCTTTCTAATTTGTAAAGGATTAAATCGAATTTTTATAATTTTAGGGGGGCCAAAATACAATTTTACCTTTATTAATTTAAAATTTTTAAAAAATTTGAATGGCCTAAATAGAAATTTTACCGCCCATGCCAGCCCCCCTGGATTCGCCACTGCGAAAAACATTTTAACCAGATTTGGGCTAGGCGAGCCCAGGCAGAAAATAAACTAACTTTTTATTTAACTTTATTTTTCGAATCTACATTTTTATTTAAACTACTCTGCTTTTCAAGTAAATTTTCTAATATAGACAAATAACCCGACTCATGATAAGTTACAGACCATGCAATGAAAAGAGAATCGTCAAATAAAAAGTCAATTTTTTTTGTTTACTTTTTACCTTAAAACCAATTTATTAGGCGAATCTCAGCCGTCCAAGTGGTCATCATCCATTCAATCTCTTGGTCTTCTAGCTGTCACGTATCCAATTTTCTATTACGGAAAAAAAAGGTTATTCTAAAGCTAACCCCATCTAATAATCAAACTCAGTACAAATGGAGAAATTGTATTGGCTAGAAGATCTGACAACCTGATGTAGACAATTCGGACCCTTTTGGAAAACGGGGTCTTTTTCCTTCAAACCACGTTTGAATTTCGGAACCCGATTCGAGTCCGACAAAGCTTTCATAATCAAGATTTTGGGAGAAACCCTAGTTTTAGATTTTTAGGGTTCTAAATAATCTCAAAAGTTTTTTCGCGCTAAAATATGGATCACAATGGTAGCCGTTACGATACATTCTTCTTTTTTTCTAGGTAAATGTTTTAATTTCGATTGCTTTTCTTATTAAAGAAGAATTGAAATGTTTGTTTTCAGGTCAGAGAGGATCATCAACCCCGTCAGCTATGCTGGCTACTTTGCTTAGTAGAAGAGCTAAGCTTCAAGAAGAGCTTGGAAACATCGAGAGACAAGTAATTTCATATTCCCCCCTCCCCCCAATTTGGTTCAAATTAGATTATATTTTACATCACTGTTTCTGGTTTTGAATGTAAGTGGGAAAGCTAAATGCAGGTGTATGATATGGAGACTAGTTATTTACAGGATCCAGGTCAATGCGGCAATGTTTTGAAAGGTTTTGAGGGGTTCCTCTCTTCATCTAATAAGAACACTGCCCTGTATGGGATGCCTGCTTTAACACTTTTTCCTTTATGTTTTTCCTCTACTTATCTGCCTTTAAAACTTTATATTATGCTTGTTTAGGATTTAAATCTGCAAAAATTGAACTTTTTAAAGTTCCATTCCTAGACATTGTCTGAAATTCCTTGAGATGAATTCAATTAAATGCAAATTTGTCTTAGGGATTTGTATGTTATGCGTCAGCCATTTATTGAAGTTGATTTGCAGCTCGAAGCGGTCCAGGAAGTTCCAGCCTGAAGACAGGCTATTCTCATTATCTTCGGTCACTTCTCCGGCGGTGCGTATTCTTCTTTATTAAGTTGCTTTCCATCCTTTTCTTTTTTTCTTGTTTCCTGGCATATCTACTTCCTGTTCATGTCAATTGAAGTGAAGTACATGAGATTGATTTCTCCAACTGCTTGGACCTAACTGATACTCAGCTTCAGGATGTACATTGTTATAACCGAAGAACAGGGCTATAGGCAATGTCAAGTTTCCTTACTTTATGTAGGATTTTGCATGTCCATTATAAGCATTTATGACTTTTAATAGGATGAAAATGTTAGAATATAAACGAGATAGCATTTGCATTTTATCTATAGCATTTTCTTTGGTTGTAGAGGAGGGGGTGTTTCCTGTTTCTTTTTTATCCTCATTTCACGAGGGGCTCGTATCATCTTGCATTACTATTGCATACTCAGGTACAGATTGAGCAACAACCATTCTAGTACCCACAAGGAGTTCATGAACTGATTGCAACTTTGTGCAAGATTCATATTGCTATTACTGCAACAAAATTATGCATTGATGCCCATTCTACAGAAAATCCTACCAAGAGTTTCAAACTAGATCTATAACTGGCTGATTAAGGCCATATCAAGTATGCAGATCCTGCTGCAATTTCAAACATGTCAGCACTTTATTTAAAGAGTGATGGATATTAGAATTTCTATGACTACATATATATATGTATACATGGGAATAACTCTTCATGGATACATGAAAGGCAAAATTCTCAATGAAGTAGTTGTTTTCTTTTATTGCAGCTTATTTTCAGTAACTTCGAAGTAGCTGGAGATGTCTACAACTTATTTTCTTCAGAATTTTGTTCACTGTGAGGTTTTTCCGACTGATTTTTTGCTGCTATTGTTGTTTTTTCAGGCTGAAGAGGTTGCCACTGCTAGAGATGGTGAGCCTGTAATATGCAGGTGCATCAACACATTTCCCTTCTTGATGTTTATTGTTTGTTGTTATTGTTGTTGTTGTTGTTGTTGTGTGTGTGTTTTAGCAGATGGGAAATTAGACTGGTCCTGTTCGGTCTAAGGATCAAGTTTACTTTGCCAATGGGCATTAAATGCATTAATTTTGTTTTTGTTCTGAATTTTATATGTCCCTGTTTTCTTTACAGAGGAAAACCGAAGAAGGGAAGAGGTAGAGAAGCAAAGAAAATGCGACACTTCAGTGAACCAGATTATGACTATGACGATGATCCGGATGTGACTTTATGAAATGAGTTGAATCTAACGAAGTACTTTTTGGCCTTGCCTTAATGCTTTCAAGCTTTAATGTCCAATCTTAGATGGTTTTCGTATCACAACAACCGGTGATGGCTGAGGTTATTTACATGATTTTCAAGTATGCCAGATGAAAAAATGAATTTGGTTTTTCATGGTGCTCAAAATCGAATCAGGGGTTCATATGGGCAGAATGTTGAGTGATAATGTAAATGACCCTTTACGGTCTGAATCTTCTGGGCTAGTTCTGGCAACTAGTCTCGTCTTGTTTTGTTCTACCCATCATTTTAACAGAGATTCTAGTTGCTTTGGATCCTTATTTTTTATATTCTAAGGGGGCCAAAACCTTAAAATCTTGAGGCTTTTGGTTGAATTTGGATGATCATATGCTTGGTTTGGAACACAAAAAATTGCTAAATAATCTAGAATTTTAAAGCTAAATTGGGTTTCAGTGTTGAATTGCCTGCTAATCTTGCATTTAATAGTAGCTTCTTAAATCACCAAAATCTCAAGTAGACTTGCAATTAGGGAAGTAAATGAGTATATATTACTTCAATTCTGTGAAAATATTATATTGATAAGATCTCGACCATGCAATGCTCTATGAATTTAATTGATATAAAAATTAAAGAAATAAAATATTCAAGCAACCCAAATATAAAAATATATACAAGTTCGTAATTTAATTTATAAATCAATAAAAGGCAGATATCCAAGTGTGTTTAGGGACAAACATATTGAAGTAACATTCGTACGCAGACACACTACCCAAAAAGATGCATGTAAAAGCAGAGCTCTTCCATGCTTTCCATCATTTTTCAATTCTAAAAGTATCAAACATAAAGAAAACTAACAATTTAATGGTTACCAACCATGGATGCTCCAAGACCTGAGCAGCAAATAAGAGCACCCCAATGGAAGAAACTGCCTCAAACAACAGCCATCTCAACATTCACCTATTTAAAGCAAAAATCAAAAGTCAAACTATCAATCACATTGTCTCTTAATTGTCTATGATTGCAAGAAACAAATCAATGATACTTGGAAAAGGGGATCATAAAATTGTCAACTTGAACCAATCATTCCACAGAATGTGAATTTTGTAAAACAGTAAACTACCTACATTAATCGAATGGCAGATGGGCCAGATATAGCAGCTACTTTCTGAGCTTGCTGGGTTTCACTCCGGTATAGCTCTTTCATTGCCTTTTTCATTTTCCGTGCTTCACTTCGTTCCTTTTTTACAGCAAGCTGAAAGCATATAATTCATCCATTCAGCAGTGAACAAATTAAACATCATTTCAAAGCAATTAAATACATTCCCAAGCAAATAGGGCTGAACACCATTCAAAAACGCATGCAAATAGAAACGATACCTTCCGTTCTTTCTTTTCCTCCTTAGTCTCCTGACCATGTTGCTTTCTCTTATGCTGTTCGGGTATTATGCTACCTGCAATCTTGACTTTTTCTGCTGTAGCCTTCCTGCTATTAGGTAAAAAGTCTAGCGGGAGCTTTTCTTTTCCCCTGAGGGATATCACCTGACTTTTGGCACCCAAAGCCCCAGAAACAGTTTCAGCTAACTTCTTTTTCCTAGTTATCCCAGGAGCTTCAATTTTTCCTGGGTGGTTATCAAGGGTCGAATACGTGGAGATGATGCTCTCACAATCAAATTGTTCTGATTCATCGCTGCTTTCTTGCACAACCATCACTTTTTCATCTTCACTTTCATTTTCATAATTTTCGGCATATTCAGCACAACGACGCATGATATCAGCAGTTAGCTCCTTGCTTTTAGGACTCTTACTACCATGCAATAAATCAGCAGGAGCTTTATATACATCATCATGCTCCAAATCTTCCATATCATTTTCATTTAGAACATTTTTCAGCTTGTCTGCCAGAAACTCTTCTTCTTCAGCCATGTAACCCTCACAATCATCATCATCATCATCGGAGCCATATTCTTTAAGTTCAAGCTGCAATAACCAGAGAATTCGATAAAATTATCATTAGTACCATGTTCTTGAAGTTCAATCAAAAGGAAGCAAGCAAAAGGCAAAATCTTCATGCAACATTCTAATTCAAGGAAATACACTAAACAAAATAGACATAACTAAAATTTCTCGAAATAAAACTCCTAAATTGAAAGGAAATCTTCAATTCCATAAGTTCTAAACGCACAAATTACAATGGAATCAAGAAAACCAAAATAGACTATAAATTACTCTAAAAAGACTCACAATGTCGAATTGCTCATCCAAAAGGCGCCGGGAGCGTGGCTTTTCTTCCCCTTGGTAATTCCTTACTTCATTTGCAATCTCTTGATAGCCGGATTTCGTATCAGCATTCTTAACACTGGCATCAATAAACTCAAAGTCTTCAACAAAATTCAACTTCTTACCACTCTCATCACCCTCCCCTTCTTCACCAGTGTTTGCCCTAACAACGAAATCCTCCTCCAAATCCTCAACATCAGATCCAAAACGCGACAAATCACTATCATCAAGCAGAGCAGCCACTTCAGGATCAAACACTTTGTTCATCCTAGCATTAAGTGTATTTGAAGCAACACTGTAAATCGATTTCTCATTATAATTCCCTTTTGAATTTGATATCTGTAGTCTTGAAGCATCATAGGCCTGAGCATAACACACAAAAACAGTAATCAAACATAAATTAATCAGAAATTACACAAAATTATTTAAAGAGCACTGGTAACTTGAACCAACCTTAATATCATGAGGAAGCTGGTCAGGCTTGAACTTAGGGTTATGATAGAAAGCAGAGCCTCCACCGGTGTTTCTAATCTCTCTCAAATGAATCAAATAATTGTAACCATCATCTGGAAACCCTAGCTCCAAAATCTCCTTCCTGACATTCTCCGGCAATGCACCCTTATCATTCACGACCATACGAGAGGAGCTTCCCAACACTCTATCGTAATCGTCACCACTGTCACCATTATCATTGGGTGCATCGGCGAATATAGAGTCCTCGTTATCATATTGACAGTCATTATAGCAATTATTATCTTCGTCAAAGACGGTGTCGAAAGAGACAGGATTATTGTCGACTCGGACAAAGACTCGGTCGCTACCAGGTGAGTCACTGTAATTGGGATCAGAAGAGTCTCGAGCAAGTAGTTGGAATGTTGCTGATTTCTTTTTATCGATGAATTTCTTTTTTCCCATTATTAGGTATTTTTCAGATACTGAAAAAATGGAACAATGAAAACAGAGATGTTATATTTATTAGTGCACTATAAACTCTAATTTTTTTAGTAGATTTATCATCACAAATCAACAATCTCAAATAGGCTTGCAATTCCATTTCTGGTTCAATCAGCCATTAGGGTCAAAACATGGGCTGAACCTAAGCCGAACTACCCATCCCATAACCATACAACAACTATTCTAATAAGTAAGCCGAACAGAGGTGAGCAATCAGTTGGTTTGGTTAAAATACTCCAAAAACCGAATTAATCAACTTTGAAAAATTGAGAACCGAGAACCAAAACAACCTTAAAGAAAACCACAATAACCAATCTGGCTTTAATCGGACATTCAGTCAGTTAACGGAATTAACCCAGAAACTGAAATTTCTATACAAGAGCTATATACTCCGAAAACAGAAAAGAAAAGTTGACAAAAATACTAATATGTTCCCATTTTCCCAATATATTCTGGGGAAAAAAATTAGAAATCATTACTGATTTAACAAAAAAAAAAAAAGCTATAACGTTTCACCGAATTGATGTATTGACTGGAGTTCCAGAAAAAAACTATAATGCTTCACCAATAAGCTCATCCACTTTTATGCAAACATATGGTACAAAACAAGACCACTGTTTTTACGTGATTATCCTAAGCTTCGGCGCTACTACAAAAAAAAATTATTAAGTACCTGCAGTAAATCTCCCTTTTTCCCAATATATATATACACCAAATGCCAATTATATATATACATATAATACAGGATTAACCCAATAGATTTCAGTAGCAAAAGAAAACTTACACTTACGGTGATGGTTGGTGTGGGTTAATTTCAGCAGCTGTCGGCTCAGCTGCGAGTGGAGCCAACGACAACGGCAAAGGAGGCGTGGCTGTGGGCGGAGGCTAAGTAGGCAAGGGAAGCTGAGACTGAGAGGAACTGTCGAATTAAAGCTATTCCTTCTTCAAAGTTTTTCTTCAGCTTAGGGTTTAACTTTTTAGTATTTTATATATATAAAGGTAAATTGTGCTATTAGTCCCTATATGATGCACAAATTAAGGATTTAGTCCTTACTTTGTTGCTTAATATCACAAACAATCAATCTATTTTGGTTTGAATCAATTTATTTTCTCAAGTTATCTATCGAGGCTAGATCAATAACTAATCATGCACATTCAATAAGACTTTTAACGAGTAGATGCTGGCCACGAGTTTTAAAACTGTTCCATACTCAATACGAAAATCGAACCATTAACCATTAATTAAGGTAGTAGAAACAATTGTCATCTCACTTAACTCTCGTGGTTACGAATTTAATTGCTAGCACGAGGATTAACTAATGAAATTAGGGTAGTGACTAATTAATGTTAATGGATTCGGGTCGGGTAATATCATATCTTCGGGTTTGGGTTTTGAATAGTAGTAAGTCACATCCCATATTAAAGAAAAAACAAACGGCAACTTTTTCGTCGAAAGTGAAAACCGGAAAGCTTCCCCTTTTCGATTGCTCCGCTCGGACTTCCCCCGATTCTTGCGCCTTCAATATTTTATCTTCCCTTTGGCTCCAAATGAATTTGCTGGTAACGTTTCATACTTCCCATGGTTTGAATTTTCCTTTTTATTTATTTATTTTTATTTTGAAATTCAAAATGAAACAGGATAAGCTGAAGAGGCAAACAAAGAAGGAACCGGATGAAGTTAAAGCACCCCAAGTCCAAGTTCCAGTTTACTGGCTCGAGACCTCCGATACCGTCTCTCGTCGTTATGAGTTTGAACCCGACGGCTACCTCTCTGTGAGTGTTATCTCTTTAACTTTAGCTTGACATTCAGACAATTTTACATATACTTGGTCTGCGAATTTAATCTTTCTTTTTCTTTTTTTATTTTGGCATTCTGAACGAGTAATTGTTTTACTTGTGATTCTTTTGTTTGGGTAGTTCATGAATGTTGTTTCTTTTTCTTTTTGCTGCAGGTGAAGGTGGTTAATGATTCAAGACCAGTATACCATAGGGTGGTTGAATCTTTCCTGAATAAGTTTTTCCCCTCTGGATATCCTTATAGGTAAAATGCTTCCTTTTTACTTGTTGAATTTATGATATTGGAACCAGCCTGAGAGTGCATAATTATTATTTTTTGGTGTTTGATTTGAACAGTGTGAATGAGGGTTACCTTAGATACACTCAATTTCGGGCATTGCAACACATGACAAGTGCAGCATTATCAGTTTTATCGACTCAGGTCTCCTTCTCATACCTAGAAGGATTCTGCATATCCTTGTGAAAGTAGTTTATAGATGTTGCCAAAATTTTCAAACAAAAAAAAGGGGGGGATGGTGGGAAGGCAGGGTAAGAATGTGTATATTTGGGTGCGAAGATATTTAGTTGATTTATTGGCATTTGACTACCAGCTTAATATATCAGGTCATTTCCTTACATTTCTCACTCCTTTGCAGTCACTTTTATTTGCTGCAGGCTTGCGACCTACCCCTGCACAGGCAACTGCAGTTAGCTGGGTAAGCTTTTATTTTAGTTGAAGAATTCATACTGAATGTGTGTTCCAAATCATACTTTTTGGCTAGAGGTTTGCATTTATTTTGTTGATGAGCAGATATTGAAAGACGGAATGCAGCATATGGGAAAGCTCATATGCAGTAATTTAGGTGCAAGAATGGACTCAGAACCAAAACGTTGGAGAATTTTGGGTTTGTGTCTTAATTCAGTTTCTGCTGAATGTCAATGCTACCATGTCATATTGAATATTTGAATAAGCCTTTAATATTGCAGCTGATGTGCTCTATGATTTGGGTACTGGTTTGGAAGTTCTTTCACCTTTATGTCCTCACCTCTTTCTTGAAGTAGCAGGGCTCGGTAATTTTGCAAAGGTGATTAATCTTTGTGATTACTTTGCTTTTACTTCAAAAATTTTCCTTTTACAGTTTACTCTAAGATGAGCATATTTAGCTACATGTTAAATACTACTGTACTCTGTTGAATTTTACTTCCCTATGTGAAGGGAATGGCAGTGGTTGCTGCAAGGGCAACTAGATTACCAATATATTCTTCATTTGCCAAGGAAGGGAATCTTAGTGACCTATTTGCAAAAGGAGAGGCCATATCAACACTTTTCAACGTGGTTGGGTTAGGTGTTGGGATTCAGTTGGCATCTACTGTTTGCTCATCAATGCAAGGGAAGGTATTAAGATTATATTGGTGCTGATTTCAGCCATTTATTTTAGTTATGTTATCGAAGCAAGATAAGGGTACCGCAACTTTTGGACTTGCATGCTAATCCTTTCTGTTTTGTATCCTCTCGAGTCCTTTTTACTTTGCACGTGTTTGTCATTTCATGGCAATTTGGATTGCTGATAATAATAAGAAATTGCAGTTGATTGCTGGGCCTCTTCTTTCCATCATTCATGTGTTTAGTGTCATCGAAGAAATGCGAGCTGCACCAATTAATACATTGAATCCTCAGAGGACTGCCATGATTGTGGCTGATTTTCTAAAGGTTTGTTTTGTATGGTATGAACCCTGACTTTTACATGCCTGAAAAGGTTATTCATCTGTCTGATTTTCCAATTGAACTCACTCAGACTGGAAAGGTATCTAGCCCTGCTGATCTCAGATACCGGGAAGACCTCCTATTTCCCGGACGGCTAATCGAAGATGCTGGAAATGTGAAAGTAGGAAGGGCTTTGCACAAGGTTTTCAAGCCTTCAAAGCTTCAGGAATGGAAAGAAATATTCCCGGAAGAGAAGTTTGTTTTGAGTCATGGAAATAAATGGACTGACATGTTGTTAGAACATAATGCTACCGCAGAAGATGCACTAAGAGGTTGGCTAGTTGCTGCGTACGCCACAAGCATGGAGAAGTCCTTCCATGAGCCAAGTGCTAGTATGTTGCAAGATGCTTACGACAAGATGAACAGCATTTTCACTCCATTCTTGAATGAGCTACAGGCTAAAGGTTGGCATACTGATCGTTTTCTTGACGGAACGGGAAGCCGTTTTGCATTTTGATATCTCTTAGTTCACACCCTATACTAAGGTAATAGATATTGATTTGTTGCTGGAAAAAGAGATACGAGGACATCTTTTGCATTTTCAGAAAGAGGATTGCATTTGTTTTAGAGAGGTAGTGATGTGCTTGTAATTTGCATGTAGATTCTAGTGTACTTGCACTAACTTGGATTTGAATTTTATGAAATGAAAAATACAGGGAAAAATCATCCCTGTTTGTTGTTTAATATTTTATCTGATCTAATCTCTATTGAATTTAACATCTGGGGCCAAAGCATGAAGAAAAGTTTAATTTAGTGCTAACCCTTGTTTGATCTCTAAGTACTCAAGTTTCATTACACTTGTGTAACTACAAAATATTTTCAATTGGCATATTTAAACAAATGAACTTTATATTTAAGATACGTACGGTGTATTATGTTTTATACAAGAGATATGTGGGAACAGTGGGTTTGGTTTTGTATCTATAGAAAACCTTCTTGCACTTGTTAATGTGATTGTGAATAAATATACTGATCATCCCTCCTTCATTTATATAATATGAATTCCTAACACACTCTCTCCCCCCCTCTCTTTTCCTTGTCTTGCAACAACACCTGGTATGACCCTTCATCCTCTGGTATGAACTCCTCTTTGTATGTTACATCCCATCCCACCACTGTTACATCCCATACTATTGTCACTCCAACCTGACCATTTCATTAAAAAAACGAAGTTAGATTAACCCAAAACAGGAATTTGAATCGCAGTCGTCGATTTTGCTGCATTAGGTTTTGTATTTGTACCTCAGGGGCTGGAATTTCAATATGTGTTGATGCATGTGCTTTGAGATTAAGCTCAAACACTTTGTGCTCCGACGAAAACTCGTTATCGTTGATTCTTTTGAGACCTCCATATTCAACTAGAAGATTTTCTGGAGATATGAATCTTTTCGTTCCCAAACAAAACATATATATATATATATATATATATATATATATAAGCAAATGAGATGACAATGGAAAGTAACGTAGAACCAATAAAGAGAAAAATAACATATTCTTACCTCAGAAGAGTCTCAGTAACTTTCCCTGGTCTGGCAAAAATGATCTTGTTACTCGGTTTGTGAGTTATCAACCGTGAAGAAAACGAATGGGATACATAGTACCGTAAAGGAACATTTACAATTATCTGTCATTAATTAGCAATAAAAAAAATATGATGAGTTCATCAAAGAATATGTATACATATTGATTTGTATGTGTATGTTTTGATCTTACATATTGATGGATGATCCCAGGATAATGTTCTTCAAGCAACGTCCAACATTTTCGATAAACAGAACGAAGTTCCTTAGTGTGAGGTCCTTGAAAGTCCTTCCAATCTATTACCTGAATCAATGAGTCAGCTCCACCGGGTTCAAAGTTGAGTTCTTTGATGCACTTCTCCATTTGTTGAACTCTCCATCTTAAAAACTTGTCAGAATTCTCTTCTGATCTCATTTTATTACGATACTGCATTGGCTTGTCTTTCAAATCACCAAAAACATGGTAAAAGACAGGGCGACCTTCCTTGTCTACGGTATTGAGGTAAGCCACTTTTTGGAATTCAGGACCCAAATTCTCTTCCAGGATTTCATCAGCCTTGAATTCCTTCCGCCATGCCAACGTCTTCCGAAGCTTCTCCAACGCCTCATGGACTACATAGTTTTTCGACTTCAAGAATTTCAACAACAGGGTATCGGTTCCTTCATGGGGTTTGCTTGGCATCAAAGATACACCCCCGAGTTTGATCTCATTAAGCTGTTCAATCTCCTTTGTGGTTTGGTTATGGCAGGGATGAGTGTCAGGGATCCCAAACAGATAATTCCCATGCATCGCATCTTCTACTTTGCACTTGAAGTCAATCAGAGCCCTTTTTATTAGCTTTTCATCTTCATGAACCAAAAGAGGTTCTTCATAGTTTTCTTCATGTTCTTTCTCATTACCTTCATGAATATGAAGCTCCATGTTTTGGTCCTGAATCTTACCCTTGTTCTTCCCCATGGTTTTTGCTTGCAAGAATCACGATTGGATGAAAAGATTCAAATAAAAAAGATGATTCTGTTCAAGCTTTTAAACCCAAGATGAGCTTTTCCCTAACCAACCATCTTGTATCTGGCTACCTCCAAATTTACGTCAAAATCTTCAGGGGAATAATGCATGGGCTCAGGTTTTTCAGACTGTTAATTGCCAGGTTTCAAATACTTCATTATAGGTAAAACAAACAGTTTTCTTTCTTTTCTTCTTTTTTTTTTTAAACTAAAAAGGTAATCGTTTTGTTAAAAAGGAAATGGACGTTTGCATGCAGAAATATAATGATAAAACAAGAATAAACCACAAAAAAAAAATGAAACAATTGTCAATAAACTATTTTATTTTCTAAATTTTACTCGTTTTATTTATCATGAAACATATTTAGTAAATCCTTGTTTATAGATTATATAAATCTGATTAAAATAATCATATTTACAAAAACCATTTAAAAATATATTAAATACTATCATCATCATTAAAAAAACATAAAAATAGCGTATCCAGAGAAATTGGTGAAAGCCCAATTTTTAGTTCTGAAACACTCAATACCCCAGTAATGATTGCTAAACACCTAGACCTACCTGAAATGATTATAGATATGTCTGGTCTCTAACTTTAACTGCTCATACAGTTTTGTTCAGATACAAATAACCTCAAAGATTAACTAATTAGCATTTGGTTATGAGAATCAATCATAGTATATACAAGTATATTTTTACGATTGTAGTAAACAAAGTTAATCTACACCACAGATTATTCAACCTGTATTTTCCTTCATGACTCTCGGTATTTGGTCAAGTCAAACGTTAAAGTTCTCGAGCAGCTGTTTAAAAAAAAAAAGGAAAAGGACAAGGTATTATAAATTGTTGTTTATGTTTGGTGGATTAGACCAGATTAACAAGTAATTTTACTGGATTCAAGAAAAACAGGGTGTCGTGTCAACAACTTTACCTCCTCTCTGAATCCCGATAAACCCCAACCAAAGCCTCGGCCTTGTCATAAAAGCTATCTTTAAGTGATATCACTATACTTTGGAAACCGCTTCCAATTTCATTGTCCTGGCTAGTCCTTGCTCCATCACATGATTTTGAACGGATGAATCCAGCTACCTTTGCAACGTTTAGATTATCCAATGCAGCATCCACTTCATCCAATATGAAAAAGGGTGAAGGCTTGTAGCTGACCCACACATGTATAAAGAGAACCAACATTAGCTCATATACAGAAAATATTTTTCCAAGGAACTTAGTCCATCAGATCTTCTCATAAGATGTTAAAGGAATATCCAGGCATTCTAGTATTAGGAAAATCCATTCGTAATCTTTCCTACCATTATTAAACCCACTGCAGCACTGGCAACAGATTCAACCAACAGTTGATAAAGGAAAGAATGAATAATATAAATCTGTCAGGTGTACCTGTGGATGGAGAAGAGTAGAGCAAGTGCTGCAACTGTTTTTTCTCCACCAGATAGTTGTTCCATATCCCTGAAGCGCTTTGTTGGTGGCATAGCTGTGTATTTGATGCCGTGTAGAAAAGGATCATCCTCATTTTCTAAGTTCAAATATGCTGTCCCACCCAATGGATGCGTACCACTCTTTGTTAGCTGTTTGTAAATCCTATCGATATTACTAGAAATGTGGTTGAAAGCATCCATGAACAACTCATATCTGCATAATCATTAAGAAAAGGGTCAAGCAACTAAGTTTCAAAATGTTTGGAAAAGGAACCCTTTTCCCTTACAGATGCGTATAAATAATATTGCAGGCAAAACAGCTTTCCAAAACCATTACGAGATCCAACTGTCAGTGATAAGCCATTGCCTCAGTTGCAATCAGAAAATCAATATAACAGTGCCATCACATACATTCTTAGACCACCTAGACATCAAGTCTCACCAGGTTTAATCATTTCAAATACCATTTATTCTTTATTTAATTTATTTCTCTATGTTACCAAGATCAGAGTTGTTGCAACACAATAATGGTACCTCTTCTGCTTAACTGAATTGTATTCATCAGCTACTTGCTTCTCCTCTTTTCTGGCTAATTCAAACTCTTCAGTTACATCTCTTTCCTTCTCTTGAAGAGTCTTATATTGGTCAAGAGCCTTCAAATTGGGAGCAGTTCTCTCAATTTCCGACACTAGAGCATCAATTTTTTGTTTGAATTCTGCCTCAAGCTTATCCCTATCAGAAGGCCTTCGATCCTGCAGAAGAGATCGATTTAACTGACTAAAATCAAACTCCTTCCCATTTGAAGATTCAGTTTCCATTGGGTCTGCAATGAGAGGAAGCTCAATGTGCTCTAAGTCACACTTTTCAATGATTTCCCCCTTCCATTCATCCAGTTGATTAATCTGAGTCTCCTGTAAAATTAAGAAGAGATGTATTGGGCAATTTATTCAACATTTGACATATCCAAATATTAGAAAACCTGACTGTTAGGAGGAAAAGAAAATATCTTTGGACCTTAGAATTTATTTGGCGATTAAGTTTGGATATGGATGTTGTAGCAGCAGAAGCCTGCTTCTTCCATTCCTGAATTTCCTTCTCACAGTCTTCTGACTTGGATTTCCACTCTAGCAAAACAGAAACAGAGAGACGTCAAATTATATACAATGAACCAAAGCAGAGTTGTTCTGAAGAAATTAAGGGAGACAAGCAGTATAACTGAACCAAAAGAAAGTATGAGAACTCTAATATTTTCAGAACTTCAAATGGACAAAAAACCATCAGCAACCATATACAATGTTGAATGTTACCAATTTCACTTCATAATTCTAATAAACTCAAACTATATTAGAAAACTTTTAAAAGAAACACAGTTATTGAGAATCAAGTTAGGAAGTCTTAAGAAGTCCCCTGCACCACTCTTAGTTCAATGTTAGGTCAGCTTTCATAAACTGAACTGCTGGGTAAGATAATCAATTAACGTACATCATGCATGTCAGACTACAGCCAGAACACAGCTGAAACTAAGGTTTTCTATACGTATGCAATGGCTACTGAATAACATGCCAGAGATTGAGTCACTTTAAAACATGGCACATCATGATCTACAAAAGTAAATTATTAGATCCAAATATCAATTTACAGAAACATGATTAACTATAGGGGTTTGTGACCAAAAAAATTTATTTTCATACAAGAATCATTGAAAGGATTAATTTACTCAACAAAAAAATAGATGCACAATGAATGAATGGATAAAACGATACCCTTCACTTCTTCCTTCCACCGATTGATATCTTCAGAAGCCTTTTCTGTTGCCAACTTGACTTCAGCCTCTTTTTTGTGAACCAGTTTTAAATCATTTTCCAAGGAACTGATAGAAGATTCCAGCTTCTTAATTCTTGAATCTACATCTCGTTTACGCTCATACTCCAACCTGAAAGTAAGAAAGAAGGGTACATGCCAATCAGCTGTTGCACTGCCGTAGAGCTGTTTTGTGGTATGATTTTGAAATGAAAGTACTAACTAGAATAAGGTGTAATGACAAGCTACAATTGGTATATCTACAAGTTTCCGGATGTAATAATGTTATACCATAGACAATAAAAGGTTGAAACCTTGTAAAGCAGCAAAAAGGAAAATTTCCACTCGTACTTTTCATTAGATTCTCATCAAAGTCTCAAAAACAGAACAAGATGCTACCATCATAATTACAGGCAAACCAGACATCTACATAATTCAGCAGTATGCCCACGAAAACCAAATGCAATAACCCTATTTAAGGAATCGCCTAGCATCTATTAGTCACTAAATGTCACTTAGTATTTTTTTTTTTACATAAAGGATTCAGCTTCCTTTAGGGCCACTTCTTAGCCAATTCAGCATAACCAGTATTACAGTAAAAAATTAGTTCATATCTACTCAAGGTTTAGTGTCTCTTCACTCTACAAGGCATTAAAGGAGCATTTTTAGGAAATTATACATTCACAATTTATCCAAAAAGCTGATATAACAAAGTGATTTCAAACATTTGACCACAGAAAAAAGGACTTGTATGCCAATGAAGTGATGCAACTACTACCCTATTCTTTTGGTAAAAAAATGTATCAAAGCTGTGTCTTCTTCCTTTCTTAACATCATTTATCATGTAAAATTAGATCATGGAGGTCTACAGTATTACCACTTTCATGCACAGTGGCATAGTAGAGGATGACAACTAACTGGTGCTAACTTAAGCTGAAGTTATAAATTCATATGGAATCTGAAATTCAGTATGCTACGACTTTTTACATCAAACAGACATGAAAACCCTCCAGTGGCCATTATGTAAAGGAAAATGTACGAAGACTACTAAAATTGAAATACCCATTTAAGAAGGCATCATAAATATTTTCACAGAGTACACTTATGGTTCATCAAGAAGGTTTCAATCAGCAAATAAACATATATTACATCAATGGAAACACGTATGATAGAGACAAATAGATGGAGAGAAGGAAAACATACTGATACTTCAACTTTGCAAGTTGATTACTCAAGCTAAGCCTCTCTTCTGCCATATTCTGGGCAGCCTTGAGCTGATTTTCTTCATACTCACGGATGTTTGCCACCCCTACAGACTGACTAAAACTTTTGAAGAGTCGATCAACAATTTCATTAATCCTCTTCTCCAACTTCATGATGTCTTTGCTCCTTTTATCACTCACATCTTTTAACTGCCAGCAATTAAACCATATAAGAGAAGCAACATAATACCAAAGAGAAAAGCACAATTGTCATCATAAATAACCTTTTGAATCTCAGGAGTTATATGTCCAATACAAGAGAAGCAACATAATACCAAAGAGAAAAACACAATTGCCATCATAAATCACCTTTTGAATCTCAGGAGTTATATGTCCAATCCTATCCTTAATATTCTTCTTCTCCTGCTTCAAGTTTTTAAGCTTGTCTTCTATGCTTTTCTGCAACAAAAACATTTATGTAGAGTCTATCATAGAGATCAGTTGTAAATAAAGGATTAATAAACACTTGCTTGCTTATCAGCACAATCAAGAAATCATTTAAAGAATCCATTATGGTTCAGGTTAAATACTGTCAGCTATCGACCATAAACTGCATATATTACTTTCCCAAAACAAAAAATGAAAATAAATTTACCAATGAAATCAACAGAACTAACAAGCCATGATGCTCCTGATGGATCAAAAAGAATTATCTCTTATTTAAAACTATACATAGAGAAGAATGGCAACTACACAAACTTCAAAACCACCTTTATAGAAACATTTTTCCCTTTAAAGAAAGGCATTCCATTAAAAGGCATAAGGGGAGCCGTTTATATATTAGATGGTCAAGCTACCTTCTCAATGTCAGCATATTGGATTTTCTTTTCAAGTCCACTAATTCTCCCAGATGTTTCAGACTCCTTTAGCTGCATCTCTCTAATTGATCCTAGCTCTTCCAGCTCTGATTCAAATTGTTCCTTCTTTTTTTTCAAACCTGTGAAAGAATAACAGTTAATTCTATAATGAAAAGGCTTGGACAAGTTAAGCATGAAACCAACCTTCAATTTTCTTATCATCCCATTTATTCGACCTAGCTTCCATTCCACCACTTGTACCACCAGTCATTGTGCCGGACTTTGAGAGTAGAATCCCATCAACAGTTACAACTAAAGCAAGAATACAAATTTATAGATTAATATTGAGTTCTATAGAGAGGATCAAGAACTACTAAATGAAAAAGGATATTAAAGATCCACCTTTAAACCTCTCTCCAGTCCAGCTAAGAACCTTGGCTTCTTCAAGATCATCACAAACTAGAGTATTCCCAACAGCAAAAAGAACTGCCTTCTCCAAAGCAGGGTCAAATTTACGAATGTTAAGTACACAAAATGCATAGGCATATGGCTGCTCATTTTCCTTTTCAATTTTTTTCTTTCACATTCTCTAATAGAGATATAGTTTTTCACTTTTACTTATATAAGACAAAATAGAACAGACTAGGGCATTATCCCATTGAGGAAGAGAAACAAATAAAGAGCAGAACCCCAGTGGCATGGAATGTTCTGCAACCATAAAAAAAGATAAAATAATATGAAGTTGTTTGTAAATTGTAAAGCAGGATGGCATGTAGAAATATTTCTCAGATAACTACAGAAAAACTAATACAAGCTTCAGAAAAGGATATTGGATCACATCAAAGATAAGCTTCGCTGTGCCACCTAAGGTGCGCAACCTTTCAATGATTGGCTTAACACGCACTGATTGAAGAGGAATGAAAGTCTGAGGAGGAAGCCTTTGCTCTTTCAAATACTGTAAAGAACAATAAGGAATGCTCAAACCACCACTTTGCTTAAATATAAGTGTTAACCAACTCCAATCAAATTGAACACTGAAAGAACAAACAACAGACTTATACCAGACCAGAACAATAGTAAATATTCCAAAAATAACCAAACCAAATTGCAAACATATGGTTATGACTATATCACAAACCCAACCACTTTTTCAATTTTCTCTGCTTTCTTACACTCATAGGAAACATACAAAGGGTAAAAGTAAAGGAGCCAATTCTATAAAAGCATCAATCATCAATGCACAAAAGCAACTTCAAATTTAAATTATCCAACTTCTTTTCTTTCTTATCATTTCAACTCAAAATTGAGGTACAAGGAAGAAGTGAAAGTATACTCCATTGTATAACAAAAATATCCAACCAGTATGCATGGGCTCGAAATGATTAATAATAATGCATACTTCATTATGCTTCTTGTTATGTGGAGTCATTCCTCTGCAATGATGGTGCCCCTGTCAATTTTCTTATAGATGCATAAAAGGATGTTCTATTTCCAAATATGTACCATACATCTTTCATTATCAAAAGCTTGACAAAAATAAGGCATCATCCCATTTTATCAACAAAGAACAAGAAGCCAGACAGGTGAATGACTTTCATCACATTAAGGCAATCATATATATTATCCCTCACACATCCTTGTACAGTCAAGAAGGGTCTAAATACTTGCATGCAAATATTTGAAGTTGTTAATAGCAAAATCTAGAAAAAATGTGAAGATTACTAGAGAACACAGCAAATTAGCAGACCTTAATACATTCCTTTCCGGTATTTTCATCCTCTACAACAACAGCATCCATAAATCTGCCCATGGCAACAGTGACTGCAAGGTTGTACTTCTTCTGTGTTGGTCTACAAAGATCAGTCATGCGACCATGAACACCTTGAAACAGGCGTTTCAGAGTCTCAACAGCTTGAGACAACCTAGCATCCCTTTCATTTTCATGTCGATCAGCCTTCAGCTCACGTAACTGATTTTCTATTTCAGCAATTTTGGACTTGAGGTTCTCATGCTTAGATCTGCATGTCAAAATTTAAAGAGGGAAGAAAAGCAGCTTAGGCACAAGACATTTCAAGATTCCAGGTACAAAAAATAAACAAGAAAAAGGGCAACAGAAAACACATAGGAATGTGACCTATGCACCAAATTAATTTATCATCAACTTCAATAACCTGGACTTCTGATGTCTATCTTGCATTTCTCGTAGTTCCTTTTTCAATTCTGCAAGCTCGTCCTTCTGTTTAGCAGAGGTATCAAGAATCTTCTTCAGTCTAGTTCGCATTTGGTCTTCCTGTGCTTCCAACTCTTGCTCCCTATTTCTCAACTGTTGGAGATTTTCTTCCAAATTTTTTTGAGCTTCAATATCAGTATGTTGTTGCCTATCGAGAAGCTCCTTCTCATCTCTTAACTTAGCAGTTTTCATCCCAGCATCCTCCTTACTGAATGTCAAGATTCCGATGTTGTGTCAGTATACAGAAACTTTTCAGGCTTTGAACAGATTCACGTCTAACTTATGAAGTTTATTTGAGAAATATATAAAATTATGCATCACCAACCATTTAATGAGGTTGAAGGAAAACAAATTGCAAGGTATAACTACAATGGCCTCTTGGAAAAGGGGTTTTAATAATTCAAACAACTTAACCAATGACTGATTAATCCTATTTATAAGAGTTTGTAGGAAATTTGAAATCATGGAAGAAAGAAAAATATCCAACTCCAACCTGCAGAGAACCAGTTAAATCATTACAATTACTCATAACAGAAAAATCAAGCGATGCCCTGGAAACAGAGGTAGATGGCAAATTTTCTTTAATGAAATGTGCTACAAGGAAGGAAAAGAATACATTGAGGATAACCCAGCAGAAGTAGATGGAGAATGAGACTGAGACTGTCAAACATATAAAAGAACCAGAATTCAAGAACAATAGCCAATTCTAAGGTTGAATTAGAGAGAAAACAAGTATTTCATATTTCAACCACAATAAAATCCATG
Source organism: Gossypium australe (assembly GCA_005393395.2). Lineage (NCBI taxonomy): Eukaryota > Viridiplantae > Streptophyta > Magnoliopsida > Malvales > Malvaceae > Gossypium > Gossypium australe. The sequence continues at coordinate 5,150,150 of CM016620.1, read as the reverse complement.
CAAGCAATGAAACTAGAGAACCATGTCTTCATAAGGAACCCAAAAGATCTTACATTTGGAAATACTCGGTAAGTTGACTATCAAGCAAAGGGAGTTTCCCTGTGCCATCGCGACTTTTTTCATTTAATGCTTCCAACTTTGCAGTCAGATCTTGTATGCCTTTCTGTAATTCTTTTATATCATCACCATGTTTCCTCCTTTCTTCTTTTTTTCTTTCAAGCTCCTTTCGATTACTCTTGATTTTTGAATTTATACGAGACATTTCTTCGTTTAATTTCAGAAGCTCAGGTTGCTGCACTCAATGAAGAAAAAAAAAAAAAAAAAGAAAAAGTCCAAAACTAAGTCATAGGCCTCTATTCAACTCATTAAAATTACAGATAAATACAGAAAGATATTTAAGACTTAGAGAACTAGCTACACAATAAGTAATCATTATAGATATAGAAGTACAAAGATGTACAAACAATAAAAGAATTCACGTGGACCATTGGCAGTGCATGTCACATCCATCAGAAGTTTCCATCCTAATATATCATTTCTGTTCTTATATGCGTATAACCATGCTAAACAGAGCCACAAATACAACACATTTCAGACAAGGAGCTAAGTATAAAAGGCAATCAAGAATCACTTCCAGCTACAGGTTACAAAGCATGTTTCCCCTAGCATAATCAGCCAAAACAATCTAAATTATGTTTACCATAGAGACAATAGAGGGAAGCTTAATCCCACTTTGAACAACCTAATCGACAATCTGTCAAATTCTCTATTGAAGCATACACCATAAATGCCAATAGTACCAATACACATCATTGTCATAAGATGACCAAGTGCCAAGTGTTGGTCCACTGTCTTCCAACTTATGACATCCTGCCTTACAAGAGTATGGTGGCAGGCAGTGGCCTTAAATTTTTACAATAACATCTGAGTTTTAGCACAACCTACATAAACTGTCCACCCAAACATTTAAAAAGATAAATATGAGAGAGGATGGCCAGGGAACATGACATTTTTACCTCATGAACAGCTCATAACAAAATCATTTTCAAAGTGCTCAAGCATCTGTGCAAAATAACACGTTAACCTTAGTCTAGAAATAATCTCCTAAAACTGAGACCAAACATCGAATAGAAGTCCTACACTTTAAAAGAAGCAACCCAGTTACCACAAAATCCGCATACTAGACAATAGCCTTTTAGTACCCAAAAAGGGCTCCAGTTCAAATCCCCCATTCTCCCACTTAACCATCTAAAGAATAGTCCAAAAAGAAAATCAAAACTAATTGACAAACAGGCATTCCAACCTAGGCTAGAACAATAGTTCAGGTCCAACAATACCATTCTTCACTCGTTCAAAAGAAAAAGACTTCTCGTAGACTCACACTTTTATCAACTCTAATGCTTCTCTCGGAGATCCTTTTTTCACATTGAGCAATCTCCTTTAGGTATTTAGCCTGTTCCTTCTTCTTTTTAGCTGCTTCAGCTTCAAAATGTTCTAGCTCATGCATCACATCTTCACGGTTCTTTTTTTCAGAGTCGAGTTCATCAGTAATCTTGTCAATGTCCTTCTCTATGTTATGCAATTGCCACAAATAATGCTCCTTTTTCAAAGATTTCTGCATAATTTGTAGACCATCAAAAGGATATTCTAATGTCTAAAAAAGTAAAACAAGCTTATAAAAAGCAAAGATTTGAATTAAACCAGCTCATCTTGCAAGCGGAAGTGCTTTTCAGCTTCTTCCTTCTGTTCTTTCTTTTGCTTTCTCTCCATCACTATTGTCCTCTTTCTTTGATAAATAAGCGCTGATTTTTCTTCAGCCCTAGCTTTTAGCTCTTCCAACTCCTCATATTTGTTCTTTACTGATTCAGAACCCGAAATCTGCTCAAGCAGCCCTGTCAGTTCTTTGGGATTTTTTGAAGCAATGGACTCGACGTCACCCTAAGAACACAATTTTTTTCACCAAATTATATCATTATGTCTTACAAAATAGCTTAACTTCACAAAAATGCTATTCGTGGGTTGAGGGGGAACAAAATTACCTGAAAAACAAGAAAATTCCGGGCCTTAACGAGAATACCAAGTGATCTTAACTTTCCATTGTACTCCTCCACGTTGACAACACTGCTGTCGATACGGTACTCGCTACCTCCAGCACTAGTGATGGAACGAGTGAAACAGAGTTCGGAGCCACCGGCAAGCTGGTAAACTAATCGCACAAATGCGCGTCGGCCACGTTGTTCCTTTTCACGGTCGTCGAAAGCATATATTAGGTCTCTGAGTTGGCCCCCACGTAGCTGACCAGTTCGGACTCCAAGAACAAAGCTGATTGCATCCATGAGATTAGACTTGCCTGCCCCATTCGGTCCAATAATGGCGGTGAAGTCGGAGAAGGGACCGATAGTTTGAAGACCCTTGTAGGACTTGAAGTTCTCAAGCTCTAGGCGAAGTATTTTTCCTGGAGAAGTCAAAGACGGCATGGTTTGGGGTTTCCTTCCTTTGAATTTGAAATGTTAGGGTTTCGGTAGTCTAGGTAGAACAATAACAACGGTAAAGGTTTTGTTTGGGATGGAGAAAATGAGATGTGAATTTCCGGGAGAATTGGCGAAAATGGAACGTTTTAGGGATTTGGGTGGGAGGGAAGTGGCGGGAGTTTCAGAAATTTGGGAGATTTTAGTGAGGTATTGGAGTTTGAGATTCCATTTCCAAACTTAAGATACATAATACTCGATAAAGTTGCAGGAGACGTTTGTTTTAAGTGGGCTTCTGGGATAGCCTTGCAGGCCCACTTTCAACTTCACAAAGGTTTTCTTCTTTCTATGTTATACCACTTTTAGCTTTTTATGGTTAAGTCAATGTTTCGTAAATCTAACCTGCTTGAATCGGTTAAATTATGATTTCAATCGGTTTAATAAGTTTAACTGATTCGATTAAAATATTAAAACAAATTTGATTCAATTGATTCGTACCAATTCGCAAATCAATCAATTCAAAGTTAGTCTGACCAGTCAATCCAGTTCAGTCCTATTATAGATATATATTAAATATTTTAATTATAATCTAATAAAAGAAAAGAAAAATGGTTGTTAATTAACAAACGAAATATAATTACACAACTGAGTAACTAGTCATCGTGATTGGACAACATAATCTTTTTCCCTAATTACAATAAGCCGACCATAAAGTTACCAGCCCAAGAAGTCATGCAACTTAAATTAAACCTAGACCCTCTCCTCAGTTCTCGTTCCATATTTTCATATCAATGCTGGACTCAATACCATCTGCTTTTGGGGAAGCACTCATCTTGGTTTCATTATGGGTGGGCATGGATGCACTGGTCTTGGTTTTGTCGTGGGCCGAAAGCGCTGCTCCCACTGTACTTTCCTTATCGGTCTCCACAGAAGCAGCAGGATTAGCCGCAGCAGCATCAAATTTTGAACCAGTTTCCAGTCCCTCAAATTTGGAGATGACTTGTTGAAGCTCATCATTCAGATTCAATGCCTCAAAGAGGATACCATCGTCATCACTAGTGCTTTCTATGATCATATGAATAGCAAGCTGTGACTGCTTGCACTTCTCCAGCATGCTCTCTGTCAGCTCATCCTGCAAGCACACAAGGACATTTTTCAGAGTCTTTAAGCATTGTATAAATCGAATTTTAAAAGAACATTTAGTAATTCCTACAAACTTGGTTGGAAGAACAAAAAGATTCACGATGCAGCTAACAAAAAGCATTTTGAAAAATATAATAAAAACTTAAATGCAGAAGCATTTCATTATCCTAGCATGCCTAAGAGGTCAATAGCAAGTAAAAATTATGAATTATGGAAGTTAAATCTCCAATACTTTTAGAAGTTAAACATTTTGTCCTATCATCCAATGATATAGTATTGAATGACGATAGCTACATAGCAAAAATGGTTGGATATGTAGCAAGATCTACGAACTACAAACTACATGATTACAATTAAATCATGCTTTCGTGCCAGAAGCAGAAGAATTACCTTTGCCGGTTTTGGCTCTGTTCCTGTACTCAATATGCTAGAGAGCACCTCAAGGCTGTTCCGAGTTACTTCAAAAAGTTCCTTCTTTTGCTCAACAGGTAAAGTCCCATAATTATAGGCAAAATCATGACCCTGCAATTCTGTGTTATTAGCAGGATAATTTTCAGGGGGCGGCAATGGCTCTCCCATATAAGATTCCAAAGTCTGGTACAAGGGAGACGAGTTCTCATCATCATCATCCACTGGCAGTTGTGCGCTTCTTTCTTTCAAGCTCTAGTTTACGTTAAAATAGGAGGAAAAAAGTAAGAAAAAAACTGGAAAATTAGAGTCTTTAATGCATGATGGCTTGCATGCAATTGGAAGGGGTAGGGACCATGGTAAGTTCGAAAGTATCCCAAAGATGACAAATTGACTATTCCTAATGTACATGTAGAAGATAATTTATGAAACATCAAATATTAACAAAAAGATAAGAAATAAAACCACATGTAGTAGGACCCTTCTTGTTAAAAGTTCTTCAAGAAACGCATATTTTTACTGTTAAAATGGATTATGAAGTATCAAAACATCATAAGAGTAATGGGAGCATAATGAAGTAAGAACATGGTCAAAAGTAAACTTAGAAGCTTATATAGTTTGACTTGAGGACAAATAGCCTGAAAATTGGCATTTCCAGCATTTTAGTTCCATCATATTTTGAGAAAATGGAGTAAACCCGAGCTACACTTGGAGTAGGGAAAAAGGAAACCTCACAGTTTCTAGTACCCATTCTCCGAATCATTTTAATGTGATACCAAAGAGGCTTTAGTGGCAGGGAAAGGAGCGGAAGAACGAGAATCATGTTTATGATTAATGATGGCAAATCGGTATCATCAGCACTACTAAAAGTCTAACTGCCCAAAAACATGTCAGCTTTTCAACATCAGAGCAAAAACAGAAAAGTTGTATATCAGTGGATTGATAGATTCTATTAGTATGATGCCATAATGAAACTATAAATGCCATTATTGCCTAGTTATTCTCATCAAAATACCAGTAAAAACTATGTGGAACTAAACCAACATACAAAGAAATAACATCAACACTTGAAAGAATATGAATCAAAGCGAAAAAAGGGTTTACCATATAAGTTTGGTGAAACACAGGTAGGTATGCAAGATCATCAGACTGTCCCCAAGCACGAATCAAGTCCAAAGCCTTTTCTCTATTCTGGTGATATGTTTGCGGATTCTGGATCATCTTAACCATCTCTTCCAACACTTTCTCCGAAGCCACCTCGGAAGCTACCTTCTCGCAATTCACGGTACAAGCTTCCAACAAATCAAGACTCAACCTTTGGCTGGAAGCATTTTTCCCGGATATCTTCTTTTTTATGGCCCTAACAATTTCGGTCCCATTGAACTCCTCACTATTGATCATAGAACATATCCTCATATTCATTCCCCAATTAGGTTCTTCTAAGGTCTCTAATGTGGCTTCATCTACAAGTTTCGATTCGGGTGTCGGCCCTTGTAGAATTTCCTTCACTTTCCCACTAACCATTCTACTCATTTGAGCTCCACCAGTTTTCAATTTCTCACCCCATTGAGCTAGTTTCATTTTATCCATACTCTCCTTGTTTTCCCTACTGTTTAAATCAAATCCCCAATTCAAGCTATTTTCTTAAATAAAAAAAAACTAATTTAAAAGAAATCAAATTCGTCAATATTACCCAAAATAAAAAATGGCTTTGTTTACTAACAGTGAAACAACAAACACATAGTAAATGGGTAAATTAAGATAATAGCATAGACAGAAAGAGAAAAAGAAGAAAAAACAACAATAAAAATAAATTAACGAACCTGAAGTGAGATACGGCAGAAGAGACAAGTTGGGGTTTTGGGTTCGAAGTAGAATAAATTTTCCTCTTATCGGTTCGTTGGAGAAGAAAGAGAGAGAGAGGTGAAAATGACAGATGGCGATGAGAGGAATGGTCCAAGCCTAAGATACACGTGGCTAATGGGCCCTATGGGACGCATCCCTCTCAAACAAGTCGTATCCGGCCCCTGTGTTAAATATTGTGAAAATGAAAATAAAAAATAAAAAATAAAAAGCAATTTATGGTTATGTCTTTTTTTACCAAATTTAATGGCTAAATTACCCATATATGCCGGTTATTTTTTTAATTGGCGTTTATGTCGTTTTTTTTATTTTTAGAGAAATAGATTATTTTTGGAAAGATAGTGTGAAAGTGTATTCAAAAAGCGCGACTAATTGAACGCGCTTTCAGTTTCTCCCTTCGTGACTTTTTTCTTAATTTTTTAGGTTTAGGTTAAAAAATTTTGTTAGGAATTAAAAGATTTAAGAGTAAAGCTGTGAAAGTTTATAAGTAGATTTTTCACTATCTACTAACATTCATATAGTGGAAAAATAGCTACTTTAAGTACTACTTCAAGTATCAATTACAATTTTTCTAACAATTGAATTTTTATTATTTTTACGATCTAGCCTCTGTACCTTAATAATTCACTAATTCGATAAAGGCACATATCCGAAGTTACTTATTTCATATCAAATATTATATATGGAAAATTACGTATAATTTACATTAGAGTTTAACAAAGATAAATATGAGTTGCAATAAAAATATAAACTCAAAAATTGATCTTTTTTTTTATTGATGTCATTTATACTTACATCACAAAAAGTAAATGAAAAGTATATCATCATTGTCATCAGGCCAAATGTGTGCCACAAGGCAATGGCTGACGATTGCGCGTAGGATTTCTAAGTACAAGTGGTGGTGCTGACTCCTCCTCTTCATTGTGATCATCGTTCTCATCTTATTTGTCTTCACCTCGACCCTTGTACTCATCTTCATCTCCACCATTGTCTTCATCTTCATCACCACCATCGGTTTTGTCTTCGTCTCCATCTCATTCCTCTATGCTTGAGTGTGGTGTCGTCCTAGCCTCCTATCGTGTGTCCTCCACTCTACGAGAATGTGGTTGTGTCAATGACCCACCTTGATAAAACAACAACACGGAGGGTGTTTGTGACACTATCACCAAATAACTATACGATGTCGCAAAACCCGGATATGTCGTTATTGAAGTGGGCATTGATATTGGCATTGATGACAGCATCGGTGTCACCATCGTTATCAGTACACGTGTCAGCATTTGTGTCAGCATGGGGGCGTAAAATGTTGAAGACAGATTTGCCCCAAAAAACACATCTGCGGGAGGTGTAGATGCAGGGTGTTGCGATGGTACATAGTGTGGTTCTTATGAAAAAATTACGAGGTTAATGAAATGAACAGGAATAAGTGGAGTGGACTGATCAGGATGTGGTGTAGACATTGGTGGCACTTGTTGTGTTGGAGCTAGAGACGAACCCGTTGCAGCACCTCCTCTGAGTCTACGTTGTTGGGGCGACCATTGCGACATCTTCTGAAAAAGTTGCCTACTCCTCACCTCCACCAACAACAAATATAGCTTGCCAGCGACTTTAAACCAAGACATGTACTCCAAACAGGCCATCGTGTCCGATGAGAAAAATGGTTCACGAATGGGTAATAATTTCATCCCACAATCTCATATGTCAATGTACTCATTATGGTAATTTCACCAATTTTCGTTGGTCTTCCCTCGCAAATCAAGCTTGTGCCGTACTTTCATTTCTCGTGGTGGCGGTGGAATTTTTTGTCTCCACCCAAACTGTCGCATCACTCCATCCAATTTGTGCATCTCCACTGTCGCATACACTATCAATGGCACCACATACTCTAAATGGCCAAAAATTTCGATAGGACACATTTTATGATATTCGGATTAGTGCATGACATCCATTCAAACTATAGTTCACATTTGTAAATTATGTTATGTGCAGAATTTTAAATTACAAAACATTACGTAATTCTTATAGGTTTGAAAAAATCAGTAATTAAGCTCGGCTTCTGATCATTAATATAACAACAATTGAATATCTTCGAGCTACTTCGATAGTCCCATGTAACTCGGCCCACGATTTCTCTTATTCAAGCGATATGTTAATTCAAACATATAATAAGTAAACAACATTTACTATATTAACTACATATTATTATCAAATGGGATCTTATCAACGTCCATGAATGATAAATCATAGATTGAACTAACTGTCGAATTGGAAAAATTGGGTACTATCATATAGCTTTGTTTCGGCTAAGTTCACGAGTTGGAGATAAGCGGACTCGAACCGCTGACATCTGCCACTGGGTAAACCACCGCCTCTCAGGCCCCCGACTGATTTTACCATCGAGGCCAACGATAGACAATAATTGTAACGACCCAAAAAGTTACGGGCATCAGAAAAGTGTATTGTCTGGTCTCCGTTTTAGTAAAACAGATTCGTAAATATTTATTAAAAATATTTACGAAGTTAGTTGTGTGATAATTTAGGTTTTGGTTAGGAGAATTTGTTTAAAATAAGGTTAATTAGGTATAATGATTAAATTGAATAAAGTGTGAAAGTTTAATTATAGATTAAAGAAAATTAAAGGGGCTAAATAGGCAATTATACTTATTTCTAAAATTGAGGCGGTTTACATATGAAATATCAAATATATTTTTAATTAAAATATATATTATATTATATTAACTTAATAAATAAGTGTGTTATGATATTATATTATTATTATTAATAAATAAACCAAATAGTGAAAAATGTACGGTAATGAAACCATATGTAATAATATATATACACTTGTAATATATATATTTACTTATTTAAGTAAAAGATATTTAATATTATTATATTATTATATAAAATAAACAAATAAAAGAATAGAAAAGAAACAGAATAGTGGAACGAAACAGAGAAGGGAAAGAAAATGAAGGATAAATTAATATTTAAGGTTTCAAACTTAATTTGGTAAGTTAATTTAGTCCCTTTTATTGTAATTTTGATGTTTTTGGAATCCTAGAACAAAATACTACTTAATATAAGTGGAAATTTTGAAAGTTAGTTGATTTTTAGATGTGGCTTATGTTGAATTAATTGAAGAATTAGGGTTTGAATTAATAGAATTTCAAGTTAGAATCGAGAAAAAGATTAAATTGCAAAACAAATCATAAGTTTTTTTGTAGTAGGGACTAAATTGAAAGAATTTTTGAAATTAGGGTTTTATGGTGAAATTAGGGAGTTGAAATTAGATTAAAGTGGAAATTGAATTGAGATATGGAATTAGTTTTGTAAGAAAATAGTTAGTTTGATTTAAGGACTAAATTGGAATTAAAGCAAAAGTTGTATATAAATTAAAATATTCAATGCTAAATTGTAGTATATTGATAAATTTTAATTGTTTCAATTTCCGTAGCTAAAGTTGAGCCGGAGGCGTCGGCTAAGAAAGGAAAGGAAAAAGTCAACGAAGATTAGCTCAAAAAATACGGTTTGTATTTCTATAATCTGAAAACTAAAACTATTTGTTGTATTTATTATTATGTATGGTAAGTGAAATTGAGGTAAGTTTGATATATTAACATTGAATTGAATTATTTTGTGATAGTATGTGTATGATTGAAAAGTGTATTGAATTCGAATTGATTGAAATTGTATATTGATTTGAAATTGAATTATAAATTGAAATACCCTATTAAAAATGTCGAGCTAAGTCGGATATAGTTTGCATGCCATAGTATTGGAAGTGTTTAGGGATACTTTGACCTCGAGTCGATGGGGCACTATATGTGTCGTAATATTGCTTCGGATAATTCCGACGAGGCATTATGTGTTGTATTGTTATTGCTTCGGATAAATCGATGAGGTACTGAGTACCATATTATTTTACTTCGGTATGGCCGATGAGGCACTGAGTGCCGTACTGGTGTGTTTGGGTTGGATCCGCGTATCCGTCTGAGTCCGAGTCGTGTTAATAGGGATATATGAATGAATTGATCAAATGATTGACATTGAATGGTATTGAATAAGAAATGATTATTAATATTGAAATTGAAATTGAGAAATTTATTGTGAAATGCTATTGAATAGCAATTGTGAGATTGAAATAGAGGATATGATGATTGAAAGTGATATGGAAGATGAATTTATAAAATTGATTATTTATTGAATGATTATTATTATGTATAATTATGTATATAATTTTTATAAAATTTTACTTAATAAGTATTCGGATTATAGAAATACCACTAAGTGTATACTCACGTACGGTTTGTTTCCGTGAGTAGGTTAGGTTAAAGTTCAATCGTTGAATCAGCATCCAAAGCTGATCTCGAACTCAAAAACGTGGTGAAGTATTTTCTCTTTTGAAATGGCATGCACCTAGGTTGTCTTTTGATGTCATTTAGATATGTGAATATTAATGGTGTATAAGATGATATTGGTTGATATATATATATACAAACATATGTCTTATAATATAGCCATTTACATGGTTTTAGTTTGAATTGGTTGAATGGTTTGTAATTGGATTGAAACATAATTAGTTCAGGTTAAATATGTATGAATACAAATAGTCATACTTCATCCGGAGTAAGTATGTGAAAGGTATTTATGTTGGTACATTGATTTGGTTATTAAGTTTATCATTTTGGCATGTTTTAGAAGTGTTTAATCGTGTTTTGATTTGGTTGAATAATTGGATATTGAGTTGTTTATTGTTTAAGATTTTCAGGGTTGGTAAATTCTAATGTGTATGTTAAATATTTATGAGATTGTTAGTATTTGTTTTGTAATGACCGGTAATGCTTTATAACCCTGTTCCAGCAACGGTTAAGGGTTAGGGGGTGTTACAATAGCTCCCCCCCAAACACAGTTTACAACTTTCATCGTAATGTGCTCTCCAAAGAGCAACTCTTCTCAAAATCTCAAAAGGTGCTGAGTTGGGATCCTATTCTAACTAAGGATTTTTGTGCCGGAAGATCCTGCTATAGGAAAACTAGAAACAGCGGAAAGCTTTACCCTCTCCGACTCTTTCGTCTTAAGAATGCTGGTTTTAGGAATGAGTGATTGCCCTTCTCCGACCCTTATTTTTACCTTGTCACCAATGGGAACGTATAAGGCTAGTTTACTCTGGGACGTAGAAATGATGGTCGTCACCACGCTCATGACTGTAGCAGGAGCAGACAACAACTAATTAACATCTTATCTGGTTTCATCGTCCGACACAACTCTCGGTACAACATGATCAACACGATTGATCCCCAATTTAGTCGTCTGCATTCTTTATAGTCGACTAAGTGTAGTAGCCACATTATGTATGTCAAATTCTGAGAATTATCGAGCATTAGAATGCCCCTGATTAACCTCAGGATGAATGCCCGAACGTATTGTTCTTTGACGACGTCGGGCGTGTTCAGAGGAAGTTATTTGAAATTAGCTTTCAACTACTTCATATCTATCCGATCACCCTAAAACTTATTTGACACCTTCCCCAAAAATGCCTCACAAAGGTCTTCTTTATCAGGAATGACCGCTAACCTCGTAACGACTGACCCATCCACCAGTAAATTGAGTTGTAAAGCTACGTCCTCGAGTGTGATTATACACTCGCTGCATGGAAGTTGGAATGTGTGTGTCTTGAGTCTCCATATTTTCACCAACGTGCTGATGAGTGTAGGATCCACTTTGCAACCCCCAAGCATACGAGACGCATGTAAGAATCTCATGTCTTGTAGATAACCATGAATTTCAATGTCTGGGCTCTTTGACAAATTATGTATGAACCCCTCCAAAACACAATCATCCGCCTATTTATATCAACAAAATAAAATATTTTAAAATTTTAAAAAACTTTAAATTTAACTTAATTGAAAATAAAGAAATTTAAAATTTTGTTTTACCATTATCGCTTGAGTGGGAAATGTGTTTATCGTCGAAACGAACTAGAGAGCTTGTCATTCGTGAAAATTTAATTGAAATGAATATACGAAATAATTAAATAAAACTATGGTATTTTTAAACAAAGTGTATAGGAAAATTTCAATAAAAAATTGAGAGAATTGAGAGAATTAAGCAAGTTGAAAGTTGAGAGAGAATAGAGACAGTTGAATTTGAGTGAAAATAATGAAAAATGGTCTGATATTTATAGGAAAAAAAATTACCGTTGGCCCTTTTAAAATTTTTTACCGTTGTCAAAGTTTAAAAACTCATTGGGAAAATGATCATTGGAGGAAAGCGCGTCTAGCTGAAGACGCTTTCACACACTCTCTCCAAATACAAACTATTTCTCTAATTTTATAAAAAGGACTAAAAGGCCAATGAAAAAAAAGACATATTCCTAATTTAGCCAAAATTAATTTTCAATTTTTTTTTCCTTTTAATATTAAATGATTTGTAATGTTTTCATTTTACATTTAAATTAAGTAGATATATTTAGATTGGCATGCACTAGAGTCATGTACTAGAGGGTCTTGCCTAATGCATATAGATTGGTGTGAGCAACCCGTTAAAAGAAAACATAAATTTAACGGTAGTGACTTATTCGCACAATTATCTTATTTAAAATTACAAAATTGAGAGGAAAAAAAAAAACTAGAGTAACCAAAATAGGACATACTCTATTTTAGAGTGAACATGGGTATAGTTTACCGTTTAATTTTTATCTTCTTCTTTTTTTTTACTTCTTTTATTCTCATTTTCTTTTTTCTATCTTCTCTCGCAAAATCAACAGGTAACAACTGGTGCATTATTTAAACTAAATTCAATTAGTGATATTGATTATTGAGTTGACCCGTGTGATAATCCATATTTGAATACATTTAGGGTGGGTTCAGATGGGCGGTGGGTTGCGATGCGTTTAGTTTACTTTTTGTCTCGCGCTATAATATCCTACAATATCTAATCTTTAAGCCACCGCTGTTTTTACACCAACCGCAAGTAAACGCACCGCCCATCCAAACTCACCCTTAAATTAAGAAGACACGGTAAGCCTTTATGTCTTTACTTGGCCATAAGATACCTTAAAGTCCCCATAGGTTGGTTTGCAAGCTAAATTGCTTTTGTAAGGACATCCATTGAAAATAAGAGCTTGTTCAAAGTACTTGTAAAATATATAGAAAGCCATGGTTTTGTCATCTTTATTTCGCTAACAGTTTGAACTTTTTACCCTTTTAACTAACCTCAAATTGATGTCCACTTGCTAATCTCTCTTTCTCTAGGTTTGGTGCATGATTTAATCAATGTCATTCACATAGGGTAGCAAAGGTGAAAGATGAATGTAGTTATTAGATTTGGACATTTTAGGTTCTATTGAACAATAATACCATATGTAATATCTCAATATTTTGGTCTTTGAGAAAGAATAAGTATTTCATAAGTGAATTAAGTACTGGGAGAGAAAGTATGAATAAAGAAATTCAATAAGGATAAAATTGAAAAATTTTGAAAGTTAAATGACTAAAAGTGCAAATTTACCATTTCAGGAAAAGGGGCAAAATTTAAGAAATATTTTTTTATGAATGTGATATGGGCATGTATTGACATTTGTAAATGGAAAATTGATATAGAGACCAAATTGAATAAAGTGAAAAAGAATAGGGACTAAAGTTACAATTTTTCATTTTATGGAAAAGGGACCCAAATGAAAATTTTCCATATTTAATTGATATTTTAGAGGCATAATGATAAGATTAAAATTTCCATGCAATGAGGTGTAAAGGAGAGAGAAAACTAATGATAATTAAGCATGAAATGTGATTGGTTGATAAGATAATGATGAAATTGATAGAAAAAGAAAAGTGTATAATTTTTCTTCACAACCGGAAGGTTGAATGAAAGTAGCTTGGGGCAGCAAAAAATGGGGAAGAAAGGAAAGGAAGAAGGAAGAAAAAAAAAAACATGAAAGGAAAAAGAAAATAGAGAAATAAAAAGGAAAATCTCCCATGCATTTTTCTTGAGTTTTTCCTTAAAACCGTAACTTATATGAAGATGATAGTGAAGGGAAAGCTTGGGAATGTGAAGAAAAAAGTTCATTTCCAGTGAAGAACTAGATAAGTACTTCATTAAATTTATGTTTACTTACATTAATTTAGATGTTTGAGTATTTAAATTTAGTATGAAATGACTAAGTAAGATACTAATTTGAAAGTATACTATGATGAATGAAATTTAAAAGTTATGTGATTAAGTTAAATTATTGTAATAATTATGTTTAAATAGAGGTTAGTCATGAATGTCAAAATTTATAAGTGAATAAGAATAAAACTGAATAATTTTTATTAAATAATACATACTTTAGTATTTGAATATGTATAATGAAATTAATGGTGAATACGTGAACAGAAGTAAGTAGGTAATGTAAGAGAGAAAAGAAAGGACGTGTGAAGTTAAAATGAAATGTTTACATATACATGCATTGAAAGGACATTGAAAAGTTAGTATATGATTATATGTGAAGCTAAATGTCAATGAATAAATGAAACGATATACGACATAATTGTGGTTATGGTGTGATGAAAGGCCGAGGGTTTGGTTGGGAATAGGGTTGGTGGAACAGGGGTTACGGTGGGTGAAAGGTATATTAGAATTCTATTTACGATATGTTCATGTTTATGTTTTGCAGAACATGGTGTACAGGTTAGATACTGGAGTTTTTGTTATCAAAGTTTCGTTAAAGATGAGAGTTTTGTTTTGGCCTAGGACTCTGTGAGTTTTGTTATCAATATTCTCATTATGGTCATGATATGTAAAAGACATAAGTAACACGCGATACGTAAATGGAAAGTTATATGATATGATAAGCCGTAAAGTAAGTGAAAATGTATGATTATATGAAAGAAATAAAATAACGAATTTAGTTTAATGATATCTAAATTTGAAAAGTGAAATATACGAAATATGTAAGATACTGTTCATGATCTGTAAACGATAAAAATGATTCATGACATTAAAATGATAATGTAAGAAATTATATGACCAAATAATAGAAATAATTAATGAAATAAGCTAAAATACTTTGTAAGTTTAATAATAGGTTGCATGAAATAAGTAAGATTATGTTATTTCATAGTATAAGCAGTTTATTAATTTATTTTAATTTAAATGATTTAAAATATGCTTAAATAAATAAAACTGTAAGCTACGAATTCAATTAGGTACTCACTAAGTTATTCATGTAGCTTAACGCATTTGTTTTAAATGGGTAGGTAAAAGGCAAAAGTAGTAAAGATTCGAAAGTTTTTACTTTAGTTGGGATCACATCACTTCTCAAGCTTCAAGCTTCAAGTTCAAGCTCTTTCGTATATAAATTTTGGACCTTAAATTGGCATTTACCTAGGCTTATTAGTAATAATGTGAATTATATATGAAAGATAATGTTTTGTGTTATAAGTTAACTCGGTTATAATGAAACAAAAATAAGTTTAAGTGATGAGTTCAGTGTTAAATGTAACATCTTTTATTCGAATCTGTTATCGAATTAGGTGAGGGGTACTACACTACATTTGGTAGGAGTATTATTTTTTCACCATGTTTTAGTATATGGGTTAGCAATAAACTAATTTCAATTAGTATATTCAGTGACCAAAATGTAACAATAACATTAGTGACTATATCGTGATTTTTTAAAATTAAGTGACCAAAACATATTTTAGAACATAGATGAGTGACAAAACCTATAATTTATCCCAAAAAAATTGAAAGGAGCTTTAACTAAAAGACCTCGCTACAAGATTTCCAACGAAGCAGTGTAGTTAGCAACTCGGCAATGGCTTCTTTGTCGACTTGGTGTAGGTACATACGTCACAAGCTCGAGTACTCCTTCTCTCTTAGCTGGAAGGTCACATCTTCATTATCTTATTCTTATCTCTTTCATTTAGTATCGTTTTTTTTTTTCATTTGCTTCTGATTTAATTTAATTTGATTTTCATTTTCATGTTTTCTTGTATATACGTGAAGAAATTTATGTTTTTGGAGCACTGGATTTTTTTTTTCCTTTTTGTCTGTTTTGATGATATTCGGAATTTGACTTCTTTTGACGGTTGATTTATTGGGTAAAGGTGGAGATTTTTCTTTCTTTCTTTTATTTTTATTTTTTTTTGGGGGGGGGGGGGGGGGGCGGATTTGGGTAGTTTTGTGATATTTTGAATTTGTTCTTTTAATGCATGAGATTTTTTTTGGCTTATTTGATTGTTGTTGTTTAGGGTTTTTAGAATATTTAGCTTCATCGTTGTACTGAATTTTAGTGATAATGGTTCTGATATCTGAATGTCATATTTTTTTAACCTTTTCAATGATTTTTAATGAACTCCAATGGTGGTATATTGTCCTAATTACATGATAAATTCTTATAATTGTTCAAAAATGCATCTAGTATAATGGTAGCTTGATCTTGATATGACTAAAAATCTGTTTCCCAGATAGAATTTTGAAATCAGTGTTTGAATCTAGGTTTAGTCGTGGCAAAGAGTCTGATGCATTTACTTGCATTATAGTCTTGATGCAAGTATTAGTTTGAAGTCTGTTCGAGTGGTAAAGGTGGCACTTTAATTCCACCTTTTTGGGGTTTAAAAAGGTGTTAGATCATATATTTCATGTTGTAACTAATAGTATATTTGGGAAGTGGGTGGAAAAGTAAATCATGTTATGAAAGATGAGTGAGAGCAATCCATCTTGGTTCTTTCTCCGTTTGTACCATATACGGCATTAAATTTCCATTCACTAGTGCTTATACTTTTGAATTGAAAAAGCAGGGCATATTTGCTGTTATTTCGTGAGTGAACATGTCCTAGGATCAGGGCAACCGTTTATTTCTCGAACTATGGTTGGGCATCATTTTTAAATAATAATTCCATAATTTTCGTTTAGTACTCATTATTTATCTGAGTTCTGCTTCAAGATCTAGTAGGCATGGCGTCAAAATCTTTGTTATGGCATGTACACTTTGTAAATGATTCATTTCAACATTGGACTGGAATAGACAGGAGAAGGGATTAATTTAATTTTTGAAGGTTTATTTTTTTTTCTTTGCACTTGCTTCCTATTTCATGAGATCCAATCAGGCTTAGGTGGAGGGAAATTGTAGTTCATGTTATCACCTTAATGATGAATTGCAATGAGATTTGCTGTAGTACAACTTTTGCGGTCAATTGGTCACAAAAGATATATTGTTTGAAACTCTTGCCTTAGTTAACCACCATGCTTAGTGCCAGGCTTCTATAGCCGTAGGCAAATTTCAGCAAACCATTCTTCCGGCTTTAGCCTGATGCCAAAAACTGGAATGAAACATTCAAGAATAAGCTACCAACTTCAAGTTTCATTTCATCAAGACAAACTGTGTATTATTATACATTTTTCTTAGCCGAATCATTTTTCATATCAATAGAAGTTCTTACTTGGAAAAGTTGGAATTTGAGAGGATTATATGAATATATTTATATAAAAAGGTTCATCAACTTTATTTGTAAAATCATGCTTAACTTATGATGCAGAGGTGCTTCTGTTGATAATTGAACTTCTTAAATCTTATTTGCTCCTGTGGTTGGTTCTGCTTTGATTTTGTTCTGCATAAATTATACTGGTTTCAGAAATGCAGAATTTCTGATAGATCTTTGCTTGATATGGAACAGAGCTATAAGAGAGGTCTAATCAGTGACCGGGAATTATATGATACAGTTTGGAAAAATGTATTTCAAGGAAAATTGACTTACTTACACTGGAATAAGGGAGAGGCAATGGCCCCAACAATTGGAGAACAAGCAAGTACTCTTCTTGTTCGAAAGATTCCAATTGCTGACCCAACGTAATACATATTTTTTCCCTTAAATAGTGCTCTTCTTGTTATTATTATCATTGAGTGAATGGTTTATCCCTTTTCAAATATGCAGCATTTTGAGAGTTGTTATTCTTGGCACAGTTCCCTAAAGATTCACTACACTTCTTACTGCCCCTGAGAATTATCTTATGGTTTCATAACCCTGGTTGAGTTGGCCCATTGCAAATTGTGATGATTCCACTTTAACCATCCCAAGCATCTATGCGTGTAGATGTTTCTGACCTAACCTCTGTGAAGGCTTTTAAATTTTATTTTTATCCAGTATTGTAAATATGCATGCACATTACTCATATGAAGGTATGCCTATATGCAAATATGTGTGATGATTACCATAGGTAAACAGCACTTGGACATGGCATCTTCACTCATGAGTCACGAGTTGATGTTGTCCAAGCAGATTTTCTTAGGATAACTTTTTTTTTCCCTGCCATCTCTTTGCAATACCATATTACCCTTTTATTTTGGGTGTGATTCCATTGTTCCCTAACTTCATGCATAACTTCTGGGCAGTCGAGTTTTTCTTGGAGATGTTGTTGTCTTGAAGGACCCTGACAATTCAGAAAACTATCTGGTCAGAAGATTGGCTGCCACAGAAGGATATGAAATGGTGTCAAAGGATGAAAAAGATGAGCCATTTGTTCTTGAAAAGGACCAATGCTGGGTATTGGCTGACAACGACAAATTGAAGCCCAAGGTATAAAATATTAGTACAACTAATCAAAGTTTTCATTGCTACTCATAACAATCACTATGCATCATTAAGATCTGGGGAAACATATAACAGTTATCTTGTTCATAATCTTTATTCTAGAGGCTCTTTATCTCTTTAAAATAGTCAGCCAAGTTCTTTAAGCCAATTTGTCTGAGTAATGAATACCATCAATTTAATTATTACCTGGCTTTTGTAGAACCTGGTCAGTATTCTTCATTTTCCTTTGTTTCATGTTTTCTTCTTTTGAGATGATAGGAAGCTAAGGACAGTCGGTTATTTGGTCCTGTTTCTATGACCGACATAGTTGGTCGAGTTATATATAGTCTGCGAACAGCTGTTGACCATGGTCCTGTTCTGAACAGGTACCTCCATTACTTGTAATTATTTGTCTCAAACCATTAGATTTAGCATCTGGTGAAAGTATGTTGACTGCTGAAACTTTCATGTTCCTTGAACAGTTATTACAGCATGCGGAAGGATTCTTCGCTGTTGGAAATAGAGCTGGATGTCAATGACATGATGAAAAATCACAAAGCCTAAACCGTCCACCATTTGATGCTGACTCCTTTGGTTCTATAACCATTTGATGCTGACTCCTTTGGTTCTATCTATAGTCTTTATTGCCCATATTCCTCCATGGGTATCATTTTAGTTCGACGTGGAAATGAAAGGAGAGAAAAATAAAAAAAAGAAACGAGGGTGTTTTGGGTTCATGTGTTATTCAGGATCTGCTTTTGTCCTTTAGGAAGCACAACAATCTGGGTAATTTTCTTCATAACCTTTTCCAGCCGAAGAACTCGAAAGGCAGCCTGTCTTGAAATGAGTTTCTAGCTTGAATAACTTGGCTAAACAAGGGAGGCATCATTGTCTTTGGTTGGTCATTGTTTTCAATCTTCCTGTTCTTCATTTGTTATGATTTGGTATTTTGCCTCTGTTAATTGCTCTAGAATTATTGTGAAAGAATGGGTCCAGCTGACCATATATGATCTGAAAATTGGTAAATCAAAGAAATGCTTCTTGCCTTGTTTGTTGGGCACTTTAAACTCCTGGAAAAGCTGACCAAAATGTAGTCAGAAGCTTTTAATGATGTCCCGCCCCAGACAATTGTCATCTTAGTCTTAAAAGTGGACCATTCAAGTTGGTGTCCCCATTCAATCACATGGCTTGCAATGCCCACAATTTGCTATATAGTACAACTTTACACACAAAATGTTATATCCTATTAATATGTATTGTACTAACAAAGATCTTGCATTTGAAGTTGGCAGTATTAGAAACTCCTGCATTTGGTTCATTTCAAGCAGAACCACAAATATCCGTTGTAATATGTTATAGTAGAAATGGGTGGAGACTTGGTTGTTTCAAATGCTATTACATCTGCTTATGCCACTTGATGAGGGGATTGGGAGACTTTGTTTGATGTTGATGAAATATGGTGTAATAGCTGGCAATGGATCATCATCTCAATAGGATAAAAATGGGGGCAAACTGATATAATTAAGGCAGCTAAGGACACTAAAACTTGTCTTTCGTTGTGCATTATTCATATGTAACCAATGAAAACAATCCATATGGGGGGCTCAACTTTTTGTCCATTCAATTGGCTGCTACACTTTTAAAAAAAAATTAATCTTCTTTTAAAAAATTATATAAATAAATTGAATTAATATTTTTTTTTCATTTGGATATGATATGCATATTTTGTCTTTTTGGATTAAATCATTAAGTTGACCCTTTTTCTCTATTATTGGATTAATATTTGGAATAATCATTGTGATTTTTTTATTTATTTCATAAGCAGTTTTAAAAATTAATATGTATTTTCTTTTTAAATATTTTATTATATCTTATAGATCGTTACCAAGTAAACAACAATATTTACCTATAAAAATCTATAAAGTTAGAAGAGCAAATCAAAGGAATGCAACTTTTTGTTATTTAATTATAAGAATATTCATTATCGTGAAATCATAGTATAATAATTATTTGGTATAAAAAAATTATTCTAACCTTCTATTTAATTTTTCGTTTTTTAACCTTTAAACTTACATTATTTATCAAATCATCTCGAAATAGTTAAAAAAATTAACGTGAGTTAACTTTCACGTTAACTGATGTGACACGTACACGTGAATGTTACTTCAGCAATTAATTAATTTTTTAATTTTTAAAAAATTAAAAAATTTATTTGAAAATAGTAAAAATCATTAAATTTATTTTAAAAATGAAAAAATTCCTTTTAATTTTAAAAATTAATTAATTACTCATTCCCCAAATTTTATATATAAATTTTTTTATCATATGGAAAAAAGGTTATCCCATTAAAGTGCCAAACAAAGTTGTAACATCCACTATAAATAAATCTGGACTATTATTATTTTATTATTTTTGGTACCTATTTTTAGGCTAATTTACCAAAATATACCGAAATTAAAAAAAATTACAGAAATGGGCCGAAATGTTGAAAATTTAATGAAAATGGTCATTTTCCCCCAAAATGCATCTACGTCAGCGCGTTTTTGGGGGATGCAGTAGGAAAGCTCGCACTCAAGGGAGCGCTTTGTGCCACATCAGCACAAAGCGCGCTGATGAGGACGTGCTTTGCTGATGTGGCACAAAGCGCTCCCTTGAGGGCACGCTTTTGCCCTCTTTTCCCCCGATTCTCTTTTCAGCTGTTTTTAGTGTTAAGGTATGAGGTTTTAGGGTTTTAGGGCTAAGGTTTATAATTTTTTAGGGTCGTTGGGTTTATGTTTTTTAGGGGAAAATTAATGGACTAGATTATAGGGTTAATTAGGGTTTAGTAAAAATATGTTTAGGGTTTAGGGGAAAATATATTAGCAAAATAAAAATTATTTGAATTTTTTTTACAGTTGTATCTGGCAAAATAATTTTGAGAAGACGTTTCTGAACAAATAGTGCCGAAAACACTTCAAGCAGGATGCACTGTCAGCAAGAATACTGAAAAGAGCTCCCACGTGGACGCTCTTTTGCTACAGTGGTCTCCGGAAAAATAATTTTGAGAAGATGTTTCTGAGCAAATAGTGCCGAAAACGCTTCGAGCAGGATGCACTGTCAGCAAGAGTACTGAAAAATGCTCCCACGTGGACGCTCTTTTGCTACAATAGTCTCCAGAAAAATAATTTTGAGAAGACGTTTCTGAGCAAATAGTGCCGAAAACGCTTCAAGCAGGGTGCACTGTCAGCAATAGTACTGAAAAGAGCTCCCACGTGGACGCTCTTTTGCTACAGTAGTCTCCGAAAAAATAATTTTGAGAAGACGTTTCTGAGCAAATAGTGCCGAAAACGTTTCAAGCAGGGTGATCTGTCAGCAAGAGTACTGAAAAGAGATCCCACGTAGACGCTCTTTTGCTACAGTAGTCTCTGGTAATCCTTAGACTATAAATCAGCCAAATTTCATTCTTAGGTTGCATAACAGAAATTGAGTCAAAAGAAAAAAAAGAAACTGAAAATGAGTGAACGTATTAATGTTGTTATTTACTACGATGGTGAGGTTTGTGACACCGAAAATGGTGTTATTTTTTTATCGGAGAACACAGCGCGACTGGGTTTTAATCGGAACATAGATTTAACAGAACTTCGCAAAAGAATTAGGCGTAAAATCTTCAGAACAACGCCAATGAAAGTTCAGTCTATTAAGTATAGATTTTGCGCTTCGGTTGATCCGGTGAGATATGACTCATTCGACATCAAAGGTCCTCGGAGCTTTGAGGCAATGGTGGAGACTCATCTTGCCAGTGGATCACCCTATCTTTAGGTATATGTACAATTTTCATTGCCAAGTGATCTTCCTTCGACCTCAACATCTACTGCTGTTCGAGGGGAATATACGACCCCAAGCCGACACTCTGTTAGTGGGAGGCAGACTACGGAAACGCCTATGTTTGGTGGTAGTATGGAAAACATAACCCCTGCACGACACTTGGTTGGTGGATGGGATATGCATATCCTTCCTTCGACGTCCGATGGTAGAAATACTATTAGAGAACGTCATCAACTTCTAGTGGTTGGTAATCCACATATGATTGGGAACGTTACGAAAGATGTTTAAGGAGGGATAATGTACTCCCCACGACATCCACCGGCGAGGGGCCCTCGTTCGTTGCAGTTTATGGTGGGTCAGATGATGAGTCCGATGTGGATCCACCTCGAGAGCCCGGGCCTGATGGTGCAGAAGTTGCATTATTTTCTGAACCGGAGCCTGTTCCAATAGTACCTGAAGATGTTGAGGGCCGTTCAGATGAAGAAGAAGAAGATCCGTTATTTAGGGTGTACTCGCCTCCAGCTCACATGCATAATGTCGATCTATCTTAAGACGATGCATTGGAGTTTCCTGAACTACCACACCGGGTGTGTGACCGTACAAGTTCGTCGCTGGATTCGGGCGAATTAGAAGTTAGTAAAGAGTTTTCCAACAAGGATGCTTTTCTTGGTGCGTTGAAACAATACAGCATCAAGAACGAGGTTAACTACAATGTGGTTAAATCCAAGCTCGATAAGTACGAGACGAAATGTGCAGTGTAAGACGGTACATGTTCATGGAAAATCATGGCCTCGTTGCGGAAAAGGACAGGCTTGTAGGAGATCAAAAAGTACAAAGGTCCACATACATGTCTTGCCGGTACAATATCACTATGTGTTCAATGTTTTTGAATAATACTAATATTACGTAATGTTGCATTATTTAACGTGCTTCGTTGATAGGTGTTTCACAATATCATCCGAAGATAGATTCAGAGATGTTGGCTGACTTAATAATGTCGACAGTGAAGGCGAATTCGAAGACTACAGTGCCGGCCTTAATTGGCAATATCCGTAGCCAATTGGGGTACACGCCCTCTTACCGGAAGACTTGGATAGCCAAGCAGAAGGCGTTGGAAAAGTTGCATGGCCGGTGGGACGCTTCATATAATAAAGTGTGGCAGTGTGTCAGGTGCTGAAGAGATATGTCCCAAGCAGCATAACAGACCTCAAAACAGAATCGGCGTACTATAACGATCAATTGCTCCGTGGATACGCAATGTTCAAGTGTCTTTTCTGGACATTTAAGCAATGCCGAGACGCATTTATATACTACAAACCATTGGTACAAATTGACGGTACCTTTATGTATGGCAGATATACGCATCGGTTATTGCTAGCTGTGGCGCATGACGGCAGTGGGAGAATCCTTCCAATTGCGTTTGCAATAACACCGGGGGAGTCAGCTGATGACTGAGATTTCTTCCTATCTAGGTTAAGGAGGCATGTTTGCCCCCAACCTGATATATGCGTTATATCGAATTGGGACCCTGGAATACTAGCCGCAATAGAGCGACAGGGAAGCCTGTGGCATCGCACACACCATTGATATTGCCTAAAGCATGTTGCGTCCAACTACCACGGGCAACATCGATCTACAAGTCAAAGACGGCAAGTGACCAACATGGGTATGTAATATCTATTAATATAATTTTGTTTCTAATATGCAATTTATTCTTAATTGAAGAGTGGTATGTAATATTCGCTATCAACTTATATTGGCAGGGTACGAGATCAATAAGGACCGTTTCCATAAGATGTTGGCGAATTTGCGCTCAGTTAATGAAGAATGCGCAAACTACCTACCCAATATTCCTTTCGAACAGTGGACACAAGCATACGACGGCGGCCTACGATATGGTCATATGACCTCAAATCTGGCCGAATGCATAAATTCTGTTCTAAAAGGAACGCGTCATTTGCCAATAACATCAGTTGTGCAGGAGACATACTTTTATTTAGCGGCACTATTTCCCAAGCGAGCGGCGAGTTATAAAGGCCAGATGCAAGGGGGCCATGTATGGTGCGCGAAGGTCTTGTGAGAAATTAACAAGGGGAAGGCACGTGCTAACACCATGCACACAGTGTGTCACGATCGGACAACCTATGATTTTGTGTGACGGAGTTTGACAGACCGAACCAAGGTATTGTTGGCGGTCAATATCGTGTACACTTGAGAAATAGGACATGCGACTGTGGGGTATTTGATGCACTTCGTTACCCATGTGCTCATGTACTTGCGACTTGTCAAAATATTCGTCTTGATCCAATGAACTATGTCGATGAAGTGTATAAAATGGAAAACATGTACAACGCGTGGAGACACGTATTCCCACCAGTCCCAGATGAACGTAAGTGGCCGTCTGTATCGCTTGCACCGTATAAGCTGTTGCCGGATAGACAACTGAGGTGCAAACCAAAAGGTCGACCTTGCTCGACTAGAATACGCAACAATATGGATATCCGAGAAACGACCAACCAACGTAGGTTGTGCGGATGGTGTAAGAACCCAGGCCATACATCTCGCTCATGTCCAAATCGAAATAGTTGACAGTCTTCTTAGCTTTTTTGTCTCTTAGTGCCTATGTAGATTCTATTTATTTCTTGATGAAAACGGTGAACTTTTGTAGAATGACTAATTTGAAAAAAAATAAAACTTAAATTACAATAAAAAATAAACAACTTTTATTTTATTAAAAAATTAAAATTAAATTACAAAAAAGAAAAAAAACAACTTTTATTTAATTAAAGATATTTAAATTAAATTACAAACAAAAACAAAAAATAACTTTTATTTTATTAAAGATATTAAAATTAAATTACAAAAAAGGAAAAAAAAACAACTTTTGTTTAATTAAAGATATTAAAACTAAATTACAAAAAAAAAAATAAACAACAACTTTTATTTAATTAAGGATATTAAAACTAAATTACAAAAAAAAACAAACAACAACTTTTATTTTATTAAAGATATTAAAATTAAATTATAAAAAAGAAAAAAAAACAACTTTTATTTAATTAAAGATATTAAAACTAAATTACAAACAAAAATAAAAAACAACTTTTATTTTATTAAAGATATTAAAATTAAATTACAAAAAAGAAAAAAAACAACTTTGATTTAATTAAAGTTATTAAAACTAAATTACAAAAAAAAATAAACAACAACTTTTATTTAATTAAGGATACTAAAACTAAATTACAAAAAAAAAAAACAAACAACAACTTTTATTTTATTAAAGATATTAAAATTAAATTACAAACAAAAATAAAAATAACTTTTATTTTATTAAAGATATTAAAATTAAATTACAAAAAAGAAAAAAAAACAACTTTTATTTAATTAAAGATATTAAAACTAAATTACAAACAAAAATATAAAACAACTTTTATTTTATTAAAAAATAAAAAATTATATTACAATTAAAAAAAAAAGGCGGTCGGAATCAATGTTGGTGCCGGTCGAAATCAGTGCAACATGGGGGTGGTCGGCGGTTACGCGCTGGATTCCTCCTTCTTCTAGCTTCCGGCGGGGGTCGTGGAACCTCAAGTGGGGATTCTGATTCCTCCGGCAGTGGGTCTGGTTGTGGGTGTTGGGAAGATGACCCACATTGATAAAATAACGACTGCGGATGTGTTTGCATAAACCATGGCTGGGGTGTCTGAATCTCAAAAGGCGAAGGAGATTGGTAAAAAGAATAGCTTCCCGACGGCGGCTCGTGTAATCCCTCATGTGACGGCGGCCTCAAGATCGGCTGGCCAGTCGGAGTAGTCGGGAACGGACTCGAACCGGGCCATGCATTCCAACATGAAGTGGGACTGGGAAAAGGAAACATATATGGGTTAGGATACATATAATGGCTAGGGTACGCACCTGGCATAAAAGGCTAAAGGCTGTCATATCAGTGCCGTCGGCTGAAGTGTTGGGCCCGGCGATTGTGTGGGTGCTGTTGATGGGCCCGGTGATTGTGTCGGCGCTGTTGATGGTCCAGTCTCATCACCCCTTTTCCTTGGATTTAAAGGGCCCCGTCTTTCCCTTTGTTCACGAAGTTGCCGTCTCCTCTCCTCTTCCGACAATAAATAGGACTTGCCATGGATCCTAAACCATGGCATGTATTCTAGCACGCACGCTAACTCAGGAACGACGATCGGTTCCCGAATAGGTATATAATCATACTGGTTCTCCCACATTTCGATATACGCTGACCAAAATCTTGGCCAATCCGTGTGCAACTGCCGTAAGTCGACTTTGTGCTCATCATCGAGCACTTCAGGTGGCACGGGAATCAGTTGTCGAAATCTAAATTGTCGCAGAACCCGATTTGACTGGTGTATCTCCACGGTGGCATAGTTGATCAATGGGACCTTCACATGCCAAATGTTCGGATTTAGCAAGAACTCATCCGGAATTACTGCCCAAATTGCCGGATCCTCGTATGGTGTCCATTGAAACTATATTAACATGACCAAAATACTAGTTATATACATAATACTAAATACTAAATACGAAATACTAAATTATAAATACAAATTTCGAAACGACAATTTTATTACGAAAATATATATTATTTAATACTTACTTGTGATTTCGATCGTTGCTCTAATAGAAGCCGTATAACTTCAAGCTCGGTAGATATTCCAACATAACTCGCCGAATGGTTCCACTTAATTAAATAAATTTTTAACATACAATTATAATTTAAATCTACGTAATAATTATAAAATATAATATTAAATTTACCTCGTTATGAGTGGGAATGTATATAGGTGGTCGACTCGATGACGTAAAAATGGAAATCGAAATCGTGCCCATGACTGTAGTAGTGATAGGCAACCTCCGATTTTCGCTTTACTCGGCCGCGTCGCCCCGCATATCTCTCGATACAATTTTGATAGCACGGCAGACCCCCAACTCATTTCACCGGCTGCTCTAAAATTAACGAGTTTCAGCGGCCATATCAGGTGTACGAGATTTCGAGACAGGTCTGGCATCAGATAGCCTCCAATCAACTCAAGAATGTATGCCCGAGCATACCGTATTCTTTCTATTTCGGTTGAACCATTATTCTGCTCAGGGATTGTGTCTCGTAACCAGGCCATCTCGATCCGACCTCCCTGAATGTTATCCGGAATGACACCCAGAAGCTCGTAGCATACGATGGTCCAATCGCTAGAAGTTGCGGACCCGGTGACTACGGACCAATCCACCGGCAATCCCAATTGCAACTGCAGGTCTTCCAGAGTGATAGTACACTCTCTGCATGGAATATGGAAAGTGTGCGTCTTGGGTCTCCACCTCTCTATCAACGCACTGATTAACTTCGGCTCCAACTTGCACCCCCGGTCGATCATCACCACGTGCCAAAACCCCGCTTCCCGCAGATAACTCTCGATAAGCGGCGATGGCAGACCGGGTATATTGTAGATATAGCATTGCAACACCCGATCTACAGACTGTTTAAAAAATTATAAAATAAAAATTAATTACAATTGCATAAACCTAAAAAATATTAAATAGTATTGAAAAATTAAAATTAAAACTTACCATTTGCATTTGATCGACAGAGATGTGTTTATTGTCGAGACGAATTAATTTCCCGACCATTGGAAATACGATCAAATATTTTAAAAATTTATCAAAAAATATATTTCAAAAAATTTAAAAAATGGCTTTTTTGTAAATATGAAAGGACTATTGTGAAATTTGAGAGGAAGTTTGAAGGAATTAAGAGAAATTTGAGAAGAATTTGAGAGAAAGTTGAGAGAAAAATGAATAAGGACTTTGTTGTGAAAAAAAATAAAAGGGTGAGGAGTTTTTATAGGTTTTTTTTCTGACTGTTGCAACAAAGCGCGCGCTTTATGCCACATCAGCAAAGCGCGTCCTCATCAGCGCGCTTTATGCTGATGTGGCACAAAGTGCTCCCTTGAGGGCACACTTTCCTGCTACATCCCCCAAAAACGCACTGACGTGGACGCGTTTTGGGGTGAAACGGTCCTTTTCCGTAAATATTTAACATTTCGGCCCATTTCCGTAAATTTTTTTTAATTTCAAAATTAACCCTATTTTTATAATTCTTTAATAGTAAATGAATCTACAGACATGCCGTCCATGGTCAACATAGATTAGTGGAGGGGAATTTCTGACAATCTAAATATGTATTTACATACATATTGTTGGTTTGAAGAAGACAAACTACACCTCTATATATATATATATATATATATAATTTATCTTGTCCATTAAAAATAGCAATGGAAAATGACAGGAGATTGATATTTTTCTTCCTGGAAACTTGAAAATTGAGTTTCATCATCTACCACCCATCTTTTGCATATTCCCAATATTTTAAACACCATAATTTTAAGATTGAAATTTTTAGTGTATAAATGTGTGAATTCATTTTCCATAATTTTTTATGGATAGTTAATTAATTTAATTTAATTTAATTCCATATATTCATAAAACATTAATTGACTTTATAGAATAAATTTTAAGTGGTAGGAACAACATTGGTTGATGAAGTAGTGCATATATTGACAAACTATTCATAGGTAATATACACAATAGCTCAATTAGATGGTCTGGGTGTTTCTATCTGGAAGAAAAGTATCTAGCAGTAAAGGAACGACGTGTAGCATTCAATTGCCAATGAGCACTTCAAAAAGGTTGTGCCTAAGCTTCCGAATCTCTCCTGCAAAACCTAGATCAACCAATATAGATGTTTGCTCTATTTCATAGGCCCTCATATCATGTTGATAAGGGATCCAACGATGGAAATGACAATCACATAATTTTTTGGTCAAATGAGGCCAAACAGCCCTCACTCATCCATCAGTTGCATCATTCTTTTACAAGGCACCCAAGTGCACAATTTGATTTCATTTTATTGGCACGTGAAGTAAACAACGAGATAACGATGATGTGCCCATTCAAGATCCATTGTAGCAAAATGTAGCACAAAACCATTATCCACCGGGTTGTGGAGCTCATGCACTATGTCAGCGTCATTAACATCCACGAGTAGCGAGGTTTTTAAAATAAACTTAGACACCCACAAATATTTAGAGTTGAATTTAGATTTTCATGAAAGTTTATTCAAATTATTTTAATTTAAAATGCGAAAAACATGACGGCATAAAATCTCATAAAACTTGACACCCATCGGTATTAAAATATCCTTAAAAAAATATTAATAATTTTAAAAAATTTTATTATAAGTTCATATCCGTTTTTTTAATGCAATATTTAAATTTATCTACATCCTGTTACATTAATAACAATGTTCATATTAATCAAGTTAAGACCGAATAGACTAAACACCTATTCAAACAAAAAAAGCCAAGCACCTTGGCTCCATTTTATTTTTGTTTCATCTAAACCATGATTGATATTAATTAATCTTCCACCACTCTTAATTAATTTTTTCCTCAAAACCCAACAAATCTTCCACCAAATAGGGCCCATCCTGTTTACACCCTTTTGCTTTCTTTTTTTCCAGTACTTTCCCTATTTGTTTTTCCAGTTTCTTTATTTTCTTGCAGCTCTCTCTCATGCAGCTTTGCTGAGGAAGGCAAATAAATGAAAAGAAAATAGAGAAGCTGAGGTTGAAGTTATTATGTTTTGATGCTTAAAGGGTTAACATTTGTTTATTTCTATTGAAGATATTTCATGACTCAAATGTCTACCAAGATCTGTGTTTATTTCGTTTCACCTGCTTAAACCCATTTCAGGAAAGAGGTATAAAATGCTTCCTCTGTATGGTTAAATATTAGTTTTTCATTTTTTAAAAAAAAATTGTAACATTTCTGCTGTTTTCGATTGTATAAACTGATGATTTTTTTTTCTGGTCTTGGTTATATAAACTGGTATTGTTGTTTTGGAATTGGGTTTTAAGAGAAACTGGGTAATTTTCCTGCTTTTTCATGTGTATTTTCTTGGTGGACTGTGGAGAAGTATTTCAATTATAAGAAAAATAAAAGAAACCCTTTTTTTTGTTGGTTTAGTGAATTTGCATAATACCCTTTTTCTCTGATGCTGATAGCTAAATGGCAGAAACTGGAAATTTGGATCTTATGGTAGCTATTTTAAACGTAGTTTTTAATGTTGTTGAACTTCAAACTCTTAATAAGCTTTCTTCAGTTTCTAAATGAAGGGTGAAGAGATTTTTATCATTGAAGTTTTAAGAGTTATCTTTCTCTATCTCTTTCACTATCATAAGAAACAATGGAAGTGTATATTAATTAGACTTTTCGTTTTTATTTTTTAATCAAGCTTTTCTACAACAAATAAACTACGAAATCAATTTTACAAAATTTCAGTAGCTTTCGTTTTTGGCTTTCCAATATCACAATTGTTATTTGTGTTTGTTTCTCATGAGATAATTAGTAAAAAGCTTCTTTCACATGCCAAGCTATTATTAATTTGTGGAGATCTTATCTTTTATTTTTTTTTCATAGTATTATATTTTGTTGGAATAGTCTAGCCTTTCCTAAATGGAAAAAGTCAACATGGAGAATGCCATGAATGTGTAAAAAATATATTTTATTTAAAAAAAGGTCTTCCTTTTTATTAATACTTGAAGTGTTAATGCTATGGGGATTGAACATTGAACCTTGACTATTGTAACTAAGAGTCCAACAGTCCACAAATAGATCACATTATTGTTGACCACCCAAAAGCCTTTTTCTTACACTGAATCTTATAAAATCTGATATTTTATATGATGTTTTTTTAATTGGGAATTTAGTCAAGTGGATTTCCTTAGATAGTGGAAAAATATCAATTTCCATGGCATCGGTGAACAAGTAATTTTCGTGAGCAGTGTATGTGTTTGTATGTGTTCCTTAGATATACATCAATCAAAGCCTTTCTCTTACTATAAAAAGATGTACAAATTAATCTTTTATCTTTTTGATTGACATCTAATGAGTGGGCTTCCTTAGATTATGGGAAAAAGTCAACACAGATAATGATGCAAGCTTAAGTTTTTTCAAAGGCACTCCTGTACTTATGAACAGATTATGCCTGAGCAGTTTTTATACTATTTTGATTTATAAGTTCTTTCCTTTTTCTTTATTGCTTCATTGATATACAGGTCAGATGGACACAACCTCCGTGAGATGTCTTATTAACAGTATTGCTCGATTTGTTCATCTTGTATCATGCCAGACAAGAAAAGTTGTTCCTATTGAAAAGGATTACCGGAATATGGTTGTTGTGTTAAAACTTTTAAAACCACTGCTTGATGATGTTGTTGATTGTGAGATATCTTCAGATGAAATCCTGTGTAAAGAGTGTGAAGAGCTAGACATGCTTGTTAATGAGGCTCGAGAATTCATGGAGAACTGGTGTCCTAAGATGAGCAAAATCCACATGGTAAGTTTAATCTTAGTCTTTACTTTCGTGAAATGGTACCTAAAAAAAAAGAAGCAGTTCTGGAATCAAGGATTCATGTTTCCTTTTGATTTGTCAATGTTTTTTGGTTCTATTATTTGTTTGTTATTTATTGTTCATGTATGAAAAACCAGTTTTCCTTCAATTCGGTCTGGTTTAGGTGTTGTTTTTATGCACAGAGGAATCAAATGGTACCCACCATCAATTTTTGATTGTATGAAGCCATTGATAGGGTGGATGTCCAGCTTCTTTAACGCCAGGAAACATGAGTATTAAGGATCTAAAATTGGCCTTATTTGAGATTCGTTGAAGTTTCAGTTAATTGTAGGTTATCATAGTTCATAGAAGAAAACTTCAATGATTGATTGCAAATATAACCCAACTTGTTATGGATTGCAAGAAAATCCATTTCTCGTATATGTAACACAGTCAAAATTTAAAGGTAACAAGGATGGTGCCAATTAGGTATTAAAATGTAATACTTTGTTGAAGAACACTTGAGTGATAAAGTGGCACCAGTTTACAATAGATTGCAATAAAGTATATATCTTTCCTCATGTTTATTCTGCAATCAAATGCAGCATTTAGTAAAACGAATAAGAATTGTGCCAGCTATCCTAATTGTTAAAGTTCTTTGATATACCAAGGACCTAAGATCAAATGGTGCCTTTATCACAAGGAGTGGCAGTTCGGGGGTAGGAGGAAGGGAAAGGGAGGACTTCCTCTATTGTGCCCTAGTTGCTTAAAGAAAAGAAGCTTGAATGTTGGATGTTGATATGTATTATGCATGCCTTTCCCTCTTGAATAAAAGAAATAGGATTTTCATGCTTCTACTACTATCCTGTTCAAATACTTATTTTTGTTTTGAAAACATGTACAGGTTCTCCAGAGTGAGCCTTTTCTGATAAAAATGCAAAGCTCTTCACTTCAGATATGTCACATATTATATAAATCGTTGCAGTCATCACCATCAACTTCAAGTATAACCAGTGTTCAGGTAAGAATAAATCAAATGTGTTGCTTAAATAGTATGCTTAGATGACAATCGTGCTATTCGTTTTCTTTTTCACAAATTTTGTTGCCCTTTTAGACATTATTAAGGCAGCTGGATGTCAACTGCTATCACTTTCTCGGTGCTGAGTTGGCTTTGACTAGTGAAACTAATTGATGTTCAACTGTTTCAGCACTGTATTCGGGAAATTAAATGTCTGAACCAGGAGAGACTATCAGAAAATATAGGAGATGCTTTGAGAAGTCTAAAAGATGGCGCTATTCCTTGTACTGATCATCTGGTAAAAGTTATCAAGTCACTGAACTTGACGTCAAACCAGGAATTGTTAAAGGAAACTGTGGCAATGGAAAAAGAGAGAATGAATGCTCAAGTTAACAACGCGAAAGGGAAATTAGATCAAATCAATCAAATTGTGGATCTCATCTCTCACATACGTGATTATATGCTTAAAATTGAGCATTTTGAACCTACAAGTGGCATTTTGATCCCTCCACATTTTGTTTGCCCCCTTTCATTGGAACTTATGATGGATCCTGTTATTGTGGCTTCTGGGCAAACTTATGACAGGGCCTCCATCCAGAAGTGGTTTGACAGTGGGCTGACCATTTGCCCAAAGACCCGTCAAACATTAAAACATACAAATCTCACTCCAAATTCTACGGTGAAAGCTATGCTAGCAAATTGGTGTGACAAAAACAACTTACAACTTTCCAATCACACTGGGCATGCTAAACTGGTCTCAATCTCTTCTCCTTCAAATCATAAATCCTCCCAAGATTTAACCCATACTGATAGCTTCCGTTGCTTTGCAAACAGTAGTAGTTCCACATCGAGATCATCAATTGAGGTTGGGACTGGTTTAGAGAAGCTGAAGATTGACATCTCATCTAGATATAGCGGAGACTACAATAGATGCCAAAGTGGGGAGATTGACAAGTATGACCAATCCTCCGATCATTCATATATTCACAGCAGAACTGAATCAGCAGCAAGTGAAGTTTCCAGTATTGATTATATGCCTCCTGCATTAAATGACTTGTCAAGAAGGTTGAAGAAACCTGAAATGAATGAGGTAGCTGAAATTTCATCTGAGGGTCTTGGCACTTTTCCTATAAGAAAAGATTCTGGATTTTCTTCATGGACATCAGGAAAGCAGTTGCAGGTCTCTGGAACAAAAGTAGAAGAGGCAGTTAATGGAAACCATGATTATAACAGAGCATACTCCATTACGTTTTCTGGGTCAGGATGTGATGATTTAACCACAACTTCCCATGTGATGAAATTAGTAGACAACCTCAAAAGCCTATCAAATGAAGTCCAAACTAAAGCTGCTCTAGAATTGCGCCTTCTTGCAAAGAACAACATGGAGAATCGTATAATTATTGGTCGCTGTGGTGCTATTGCACCATTACTATCTCTACTGTACTCAGAATTGAAGCTAACCCAAGAGCATGCTGTTACAGCCCTTTTAAATCTTTCAATCAGTGAAGATAATAAGGCTATTATTGCAAAATCAGGAGCAATAGAGCCACTGATTCATGTTTTAAAGTCTGGAAATGATGGAGCCAAAGAAAATTCTGCGGCAGCTTTGTTCAGTCTTTCTGCCTTGGAAGATTACAAGGCAAGGATTGGACGCTCTGGTGCTGTCAAAGCCTTGGTGAATCTTCTGGGCTCAGGAACATTGAGAGGGAAAAAAGATGCTGCTACTGCTTTATTTAACTTATCAATCTTCCATGAAAATAAGGCTCGTATGGTTCAAGCAGGTGCTGTAAAATACCTCGTCCAGTTAATGGACCCTGATAGTGGGATGGTTGACAAGGCAGTTGCCCTTCTCTCAAACCTGTCGACAGTTGCGGAAGGGCGTGTGGCAATTGTACGAGAAGGTGGTGTCCCATTACTAGTTGAAATTCTTGAATCAGGATCACAGAGGGGTAAGGAGAATGCTGCATCTGTATTGCTGCAACTATGCCTTAATAGTCCCAAGTTCTGTACCCTGGTTTTGCAAGAAGGGGCTGTGCCACCCCTTGTCGCATTGTCCCAGTCTGGCACGCCAAGAGCAAAAGAAAAGGTATGCAGCTTAGTTCTTTTCTCTTCTACCATGTTGATGTGGTCCTTGCATTCTCTGCTTCTCTATCTGGGTCTTAACAAGCAAAATTGTAATCGCATTCCTTTTGTAGTCATTTGCCTGTAAAATTGAATTGTAATTGTATTCTTGACGGGTTTTACGAGTTTTCCATTTATTTATCAGAAATTAGACCTAGCATTTGTGATTCTAATTGTAACTACTTAGAAGGGTAGGAAAAATGTGTTATGTTCCCACACCTATTGTGGAAGGTAGTGACATCACATCAGAAAGGCATAAGATGTTTTTGTAAAGCTCATTAATCAATGATTGCTTATTAATTACATGTTTGAATACATTTTAATCTAAAGAAAAGAAATTCTGGATGCACATGAGAAAAGACATGGTAATTTAGTTTTCCCCTTTTGCAGGCACAGCAGCTTCTCAGTCACTTCCGGAATCAGAGAGAAGGTGCCACTGGGAAGAGCAAGTAAAAGCTGACTAATTTTGTTATATTTTTCTTGTATGATTTTTTGATATCCTACTCCATGTAAGTTGTTCTATCTCAATTGGTCCTTTTGGAGCTCACTTTTCATACATTCTTTAGTCATCCAGCTATATGCATTAGAATTATGAACTCTATTTTTTTAATACCCTTTTTAAATGTGGTTAGGATATGGGGAAATAGGTTATAACCATTCCGATGAGGTAGTGGGTTGTCTATAATTTTCTGCATAATTTTCCTTAGAAAACTTAACTTGCCATAGCATCGAGTGTACGTTTCCATTTAGTTTTAGTTTATGTAGTAACGGATTTGGCCTTAGATTTGTAGATATGTTGTACATATGCTATAGACTCTTGTAATCTGCTGTAGGATCTTGTTGAAAGATATTTTTGCTATTTGTTGTCAAGTATTCCATTTTTGTGCCCTTGTTCTTAATCTTGTACCTTAACAGGCACTAGATATTTTTGTGCCCTTGTTCCATTTTTGCTGAATTAAATTTCATTTTTATGTGTTTTCCCCCTCTTCATTTTTTAAACTTCTTCTAATGGTTTGCCGCCCTGCTATTCACTTTCCTAACTAAGGAAATCAAATTGTTGACCATAATAACCATCTTGAACCAAGATTTAATCCCATCCATTCACTTCATTTTGGAATGAAAAGCACAAACCACATTAAGCTGGCTAGCATCTATGGCCATATCCATTAAAACCATTACTTATTTCCTCTCTTTTACATTCTCTGGGTGAATTTCTTTGCAAGTTACAGCTAAAGCAAGCCAACATGTTCAATGATCCAACAACATCCAAAACCTTCAAAGCTATCAAATCGACTAAAGGCAAATAGTAGACAAACTAAATGATACATGCAAAGCTTTGCTTGTTACTGCAGCTGTGATATGATTGTACGTTAGTTTTTCCCATCGTTGTCACCTGAAACTTGCAGCTTGGTCCTACTCCTACTGGTATGAGTTAGTGTCTAGAAAAAAGAGAAAAGTAACCAAGGCTAGCTCTGGTTCACTCATTGTATGCATGGCATGGACCCATATTCTTCTTCTTGTTACTGTTCCCTGTATTGACCTTTCACTCTGATCCCTGACGTGATCAATTCTTATTCATGAAATCTCTACTTTGATCCTACATGATCTTTCAACAGTGTTCTTTTCGTGTGAAAAAGGTGAGATCCAAACCCCACATCGAAGTATGATGTAAATTCATACTTTCTGACCAAAGATTAAATGGACATCATACTTCTTGTCATGTGAGAGTGATGTTAAAAAGGGTCTTTAGATTAGTGAGGAATAGAAGATTATGTTTCATTGAATCTGTCCAAAAAATAAAGAAAGAGGGAGCATTGCCTACCTCAAGTAGTGGATACTGCTTTTTTAGTCACAATTAACCTGTGAAATCACCCAACTTCAGACCAAATTCATTTGATTTGAGGTCGGCCATGGCTGTATATATCTGATTTCCAACTGGAAACATGAAGCAACCACCAAACATTAAAAACTTCCAGATTTGACTAAAATGTCAACTATTGAGGAATAGCTATCATTTTCTTTCTCTTTTTGATAAGAGGTCAGGAAGGGATATTTGACGTTCAAACCCTCGGCTTGGGGTTAATCAAAACTTGAAAGCAATCCAGATGCTTTGTCACTACAATGGATATATATATACACACACATGAAACAATGGGATATATGGTTAAGAGCTTGGATTTCTTCATGGTCTGGTCTGAAGTAAATTATTTAACTTATCGGATCCATAAACAAGTCCAATTAGGATTTAGAAGAATTTGAGATTTTCTTTGGGGTATTTGCTTAATGACAAATAATTAAAACATGAATATAACATAAATGAAATGTGTAGATATGAATATAATATTTTCGATATAAAATTATTACACAAAAACATAATGGGCATAGGTAAAAATATCATGGAAAGGAGTTTGATCGTATTTTGTCCTCTACTAAAAAAATAGTTAAATTAGTCCCTGTATGTTAGATCAAAGAGCAAACATGTCATTTTTATTAAAAATTTAATCCATTTGTATTATTAAAAATTGGTGTGGTTGATGAAATTATAAGATTGACATGTGGTGTGCCTTATATACCATATATTAACGAACAGAGACCAATTTTTAATAATAAAAATGAATAGAATTTTTAACAGAAAGATCAGTTTACTCTTAACTCTAACATGCATGGGTTAATTTATTATTTTGAATAGAAAGAACAAAATGTAATTTGACTCTAAGTATAAAGATTTCCATCGTGCTTTCTCCAATTTTCGAATGAAAATACTACATGAATGGGATCTATTGGATTGAGGGTCCAAAAATGGAAGGCCAGCTTTAAGCAAAGGAAAATTTTTGTCCCTCTTCAATATTAGACAATAACTTGCTAACACCCTCATGTACTGAATAGTACAGTCATCTATACCCTCTTAAAGGAAGCTTATAATTCATATCCCTTTACACTGTAGTATTAACAATTGTTTTTCTATCAAGACTTTGAGTTAAAAAAGTCAATTAACTGTTAGTTCAATTATCATGCGAATTGTTGTCAATGCAAGATGAAGTGGGTTCGAGTGTGTTGAAGTGCATTATCCTCCTATTTTGCATTGCTGAAGATGGATCTGAATTAGTTGGGTTGAGGCATATGAGAGGTTTTGATGATGACCATACAGACCCAATGTTTGCACGCTGCCAACCTTCATTTGAGGGATTAGATGGTCCTTTTGTGAGGGGGAATAGGGAATTTACATTTGTTCAGAGAAGGGGTATCCCACGAACATGTTCAAAATCTCCTACCAGACAACGAACTCGTTCTCCTGGTCCATGGTCTTCTCTTAGGAGAAGATCACCTGATGGATTTGGAGGCCCTTTGGTATTACCTCATCGAAGATCACCACCACTTTACAAGATGGAGAGAATAAGGTCACCTCATCGTCCTTGTTTTGCTGGCGAAATGGGTGTTAGAAGGCATGGATCTCCACCATATTTGTCTCGACCCTCCAATGATTTGAGAGACTTGGATCCCAGTCGAGATCGTGGTCATCCAAGATCTGGCATCTCTAATAGGAGCCCATCTGGTCGAATTTTACTTAGAAACAGTAGAAGGTTGGATCTTGTAGATCCTCGAGAAAGGAACTAAGGTGACGATTACTTTGGTGGGCCTATGCCTTCTGGCAGGTTTCATGATCTTGGAACCGATGGGAATCCTGATGAGAGGAGGAGGTATGGCGATAGACCTGGACATGGGAGAAGCCAAAACAATTTTTTTAGGGGCAAAATGAAATTTTAACTTTTTATATTCTTTATCTTTATAATTTTTAAAAGATTAAATTAAATTTTTATAAATTTAAGGGGGCTAAAGTATAATTTTACTTTTACTAATTTAAAATTTTAAAAATTTTTGAAAGGCATAAATAATAATTTTTCATTTTAGGGAGGCCAGGGCCCCTGCTAGCCCCCTAGCTACGCCTCTGTGAGTTGGGGAGGTGCGATAAATAATTCTAAACATTATGTCCAAAAAATAAATATGATCAAAATTTATAATAAAATTATTAAAAAATTAATAAGAGAAATGGCTAAATTAATGTGGTAGGTGGTAGCCTCCTTTTAGATATTTTTCATTTATGAAATACCTTTTAAGTAAACAAAACTACAGTAAATTAGTAATTAAAAAGGTTATAGCTCTATTTTAAATTTTAGAATTCTTTTAAGTAATTAAATAATTTTCAATAATTATTAGGTTTATATGCATAATATGATAAACTAAGAGGCTATAAAATCATAAGAGAAACTTTAAAAAATATAATTAAAAAATTAAAAAATAATAATAAACTTAAAAACAATGAAACTTTTATAGAGATTGTGTCCTACTTTTACTTTAAATTGTAATTTTATATTATTCTATGATGACTTTAATTAAAAAAATATTTATCTTTTTTTAATAATAATTAAGAGTATGCCAATCTACCCCACCACATGTTTCCAAAAGCATTACATATGATTTGGATTCCACAAATCAGGAAGAATATTATTACTAATTATTTCATTATTTAATAATATAAATACGAGTATTGGTTTAAATTATGTTTAACTTCATTTATCCCTCCTGGTTCCGATATATCACTATCAATTTTCATATATGTAACATATATAAATTAATTAAGTTTTAATTAAGCATTGCTTTTGTCAATTGAGTCTTAACTCGATTGGCATGAATATTGTTGTCAATATAGGAAGACGTGGGTTTTGAGCGCATTATCCTCCTATTTATGGGTTGGAGAAGGGCTATAGGTAGTTCTAGGCATTGTGTCAAAAAGAATCTATAATGCACTTCAAAGAAATAACGAAAAATATTTTACATAAAATCATTCAAACACTAAAAAATATCAAATTTTCCGGTTTCAAAAATTGTTTTTAATGAAAAGAAATTCATAACTTTCCTACTCCACCTAGTATATTATATATTGAGTAGTACTATGGTGAACATTTTCCTACATTTGACATTATATGCGGTATTCAACATTGTGACGTTTGCAATGTGATGCAATATGCTTGGGTCCATTTGCAATCACATCCAAAATCGATTTATGTACACCAGAAAATTAAACTGCCACATGATATGTTCTATGATATTTATTTAAGTCGGTCGAATTAGGTTCGAAAATACAGAAACCAAACCCTAATCCTTAAGTTTTGCATTTAAAATATATTTGGTGGGTGGGGAAATTAACAAAAATATGTTAATAAATTATCATATTTAATATTATTTAGAGACAATAATTCTTATAATTGATTTTAAATAAAATATAAATTCACATTTTTATTTATAAATTACGCTAAATTAGGCTTAAAATCTGATTTTTTTTAATTAAGTTTTTAAGTTTTTTTTTTTTTAAAATTTAGGGAAATAGATCATTTTTAGAGAGAATGTGTGAAAGTGTGCGCAGCTGGATGCGTTTTGCCTTTAAGTTGTAATTTTTGACTTTTTTAATATAATTAATTATTTTAGTTAGATGGTTAAATATTAGTCGTTTTGATCTTAAGTTTAGGTTCGATTCCTCTTCCACTTACATTAGTATTTTTTTTTATTTCATGTTGTTTTAAACTATTTTTTAATTAATATTTTTAAAATATCAACTTCCTTAGTGGATATTATTTTTGAGATCCAAGTTGAATTCCCCTTTAAATATATTTGTAATTTGTAATTTTTTGCTGTTTCAAGCTTTTTAATTTTTAATTAATAAATATATTATTTTCAAAAAAAAATTTATTTGGATTCATCTTTTAAAATCTTTTTAATTAATAACTCTGTTATTCATAAAATCAAATAATAAATATGTAATTATATAATAAAAAATATATATATTACATATATCATTATGTTAAAATTTTTTGAAATTAATAACTCATTTATATATAATATAAATATCAACTAAATTTTTGATAAATTTATATATATATATATATATTTATATGTCAAATATTTATTTTCTCCATATATATTGTGGGTATGGTAATTTCTAATATTATAAAATGAAACAATTATTTCAGATATAATTATTACTTTTATATATATAATATTTAAAATGTCATTGTTTTTATCTATATTATGGGTATGATATTTCAAATATTTTGTAAGCGAAATATTTCAATTAATTATTTCAAATATCATTATGTGTATATGTGAAATATTTTAAATACACATACAAAAATATATAATATTAAATTTTACTACACTCATAATAAGGATTGAAAAATAAATATCACATATATAAAAAATATATTTACTAAAAATAATTATATTTGTAATAATTATTTTATTTTATGAATAAAAGAGTTATTAATTAAAAAGACGAATTAAAATAAAAAATTGAAAAATAATTGCAACTTAAAGAGTAAACGTGTCAAGCTGACTGTTTCTCTCTCCTAAAATCAAGTTATTTCCCTAAATAAAAAAAATAGCCTTTAGACCTAATTTAAAAAAATGGCCTTTAAAACTAATTTATCCTATAAATTATATAAATAATATTGCAAAAATAGTTTTGATACACCAAATAAAACTTTAAATTAAAAACCAAAAGGCATACAACATATCATATTTGTAGCTATAATAATTCAATTTGAAAAACTAAAAAAAATCAAGATTAGTATGATAATTAAACTGAATAATAAAAAAGAAATTATTATAAGTATATAGATTTCTGTTTTATTTATCTAAAATAATAAAATAAAATGCAACTAAAAAAGTGTCAACAAGACCTTGGCTTTATGGCATGGTTGAGGTCTGGGGAATTTTTAAAATCCCAAATTCAAGTATTACCTTATGTAAATCCGTGTTAATTCATTCAACAACAAATATAGAAGCAATTGGTGTTGCTATTGGCACTGCTTCTGAAGAAACAACCCAAGTTGTTGAAAGGCTGTCAGTCAATTTTGTGCCTTACGAATCCTCAGACTATGAAGATATAGATAAAACTATATAGAAAGAAAGTGAGGAAGGGAGAGAGATGACTTCTAAACACACTATTTAAAAGGATCAACTTCTTACCAACCCTGTTCTAGATGTTTACAGGAGTTGTGGCAAAAATCATGATCTACTTGAGGATCCACCCTTTCTAGAGCATGTAATGCCCCAAGTTCTTAGTATTTTGAATTGTTAAAATTGTATAAAGTAAACTGATTTGGTTTAGTGGTTAGGTGTTTTGGATATGAGCTTGAGATCCTGTGTTTAATTCCTTTCCCTTGAATTTTGGTTATTTTTGTCCCTATATATGGCTAGTTACAGCTAGCTTATCTATAATTTTTGTTTAATTATGAACAAGATTAAGTTTGTTGGTTCAGTGGTAAGGTCTTAATTTATCTGTAAGTTCCAAGTTTGAATTTTGTGTATGCAAAGTTAAATAATTTTTACTCTTCCCTTGTTGTTCTGTCGTTTCCCTTTTTCTACTCTATTCTTTTCTCTTTCCAATTTTCATCTTTACTTTCTTTCCTAACAACCTCTTTCTTTCTTTATTTTTCTCTTTTGCCATTGCTATCTATTGTCTTATTACCGTTCAGACCTCTGGTTACTGTGTCGTTATTCTTCTAGATTCGTTATTGGTCGTGTGTGGTAAAGGAATTTTGGTGTCAACCGTACTTTTCTTTTGTTATTTTGTTATTATAAGTAGTATCTGTTCGTTTGTTGAGGGCGTTGTTTTCGGGTTTTATTGAAGGCGTTGTGGTTGTGGATGTTGATTGATTCTTTTGTGTGGTTCTTTTATGTGAGGATTATGAGGTGCATATTCCTCCAGCTATTTAAGTGTGTTGGGAATCTCTGTTTCTGAGGATAAGTACCGAACGCTCGAGTTTGGGGGCTAGTTTATGATAATTTAAGTTGTGAAGGTTGAATGTCTTGTTGTTGGCCGAATGCTTTAGGGTACAAGGGCCGATTTACTAAGCAACAAAAACTTATACATTGGGTGCATTATATATGTTCTAATGACTTCAACAGTAAGAAATGAAAACCAAAGGGGATAAAGCAAATAGGATGGAGGCCACCTAACCAAGGATGGCTAAAGCTCAATACATATGATGAAAGAGGACTTATCCCTTCAGATCATTAGTAGGGGTGTTCTACGAAACTCAAATGCTATTTGGATTATTGGATATACAAGGAACGCTAGGCCCTATAGTACAATGCAAGCTAGGCAATGGGTAATACATGATGGACTTTTGATAACATAGGATAAATGATACCAAAAACTAAATGTGGCGAGTGACGACGCTAAAACTATTAAAATGCTTCAAAGTCAATGAGAAGATATATACCATTTTTCTCTTATTTGAACCAACAAGGAAATGTGTACATGGGAATGAGAGATATGCTTCAAATATATATAGAGAATAAAATAATGTGGTCGGCACTAAGATAGCCTACGATGCTAATCTTTTAGCAACCACTTGAAGAAATAAAGGCAACACATTTCAATGACGCTGTTGGAGTTACTTATGATCATTTTTGTTTTTAGGGTTTTTTTTTTTTTAAAAAAAAACCTTTAGAGCCATGCCCTCTTTGTAACGCCCTTTACTCGATCTGATAGCAAATCCAGATAAAGAATATTACATTAAAAAAGTTTCAAAACTTTTTATAATGCCCAGATAGTTAATATACTATTATTGGACTCAATTTCAACCTTTGAAAAATCATTTGTGTTTGATATCAAAATTTATACATATATCCACCATCTGAGCTTATTTCATAGTCTTAAGATTTAGTTTTAGTTACTCTAATTAATTTTCATAAATTCATATACACAACTTAAACAAATATTCCAAATCACATACAAATTATAACCAATCT
Organism: Gossypium australe; assembly: GCA_005393395.2. Taxonomy (NCBI): domain Eukaryota; kingdom Viridiplantae; phylum Streptophyta; class Magnoliopsida; order Malvales; family Malvaceae; genus Gossypium; species Gossypium australe. Next base: position 5,106,546 of record CM016620.1, on the reverse strand, counting down.
AACTTACTAATTTTAAATTTCTCTCATTTGATTTCATGAAATATTTGATACTTAAATGTATCAAAATTTACTAAAAGGCTCCTATACATTAGATTTTACAATTTTTACAAAAAATCCCTTAAATTCAAATTTTACAATTTTACAATTTAGTCTCTAAAATCTCAAATTTACACACTTTTACAATTCAATCCCTATTTTAAAGTTCAGTCCTAAATCCTAGTTTGCACAGTTTTTGCAAAATAATCCCTTTTCTAAAATTTCCAAATTTTACAATTTAGCCGCTACAACTAAAATTGTCAAAATTTCCACAAATTACTCCCTGATTTTGAACCATTAAGCTTTTAATTATGTTTTCATAATTTTAAATTATCAAATCATATGAATCAGTCCTAAAAATGCATGTTTTGAAATCTTTACATTTTAGTCCTTTTAATTTCAAACATGCTAATTTAAGTACATTTTCCCCTAATACTTTAGATATCAAATTCGTATAGTTTTATCATAAAAATCCAAACTTTAATTTCTCTATTTAATTCCTTGATTTTGAAATTTTACATAATTTTCAATATAGTCCTATTTAAGTTTTTATCAATTTAATCACTTAAAATTATCCACCAAATTATTCATAAAATCATTAACCATTCACATCATATATGAACATAATACTTTCATCACTTAGAACATAGAAAATACTTATGCACACTAAATTCTTACAACTTCACATCAAATTATACATTCAAATAACAATAACATAATAATTGGAACAACTTACCCATTCTTTCTCCCACTTCCATTTTCAAGCCTCCATGGTTGGTTTCATATGAAAGGACACTCTTGAATTATAATTGGATGTGATATCTCACTTTAATTTCAAAGAATTTTAGGTTAGAAATATGCTTGAATAAGAAATGGACCAAATTGAAATAAATGGAAAATTTTTTCTTCTCTCCTCCCTCCATGCACCCTACCTTGGGGTTTTTATAGAAAAAAAATACTTTCTCTTCATATATCTAAACTTTTCTTTATTTAATAATTAATTAATTAAATGGTTCAAATTTAATCACATGATTTTAATCCAATGGTTATAATTTCTCCCATCAAAATATCTCTTTTTATAATTTAAAATTCAAAAATAATATTTAATGAAGAAATGACCAAATTTCTCTTTAAGATATCCTTTTTAATATTTAAGACATGAGGGTAAAATGGTCATTTTACCCATTTCCATCACTCGTTTGTTTGACACATGGCATACTTATATGTACTAAGTAATTATTACTTATGTAGATATTATTTATTCATGGTATAATTACAATTAAGCCCTTCTCTCACAAAAGGTAAAATTACACTCTAGTCCTTATAATTTTCATCACTTTTCAATCGAGCCATATCTCAACTTTCCGACTCCACCTATCAATTCATATTCATGTCACATTCAAAAAACTATTTCTTAAAATTTTGCCTTTTTTTTAGAAAGTAGTAAATTTGCACTTCTAGTCTATCTTTCACAAATTTCCAATTTAATCTTTACTAAAGTTTCATTATTCATTCTTTCTTTTCCAATGTAAATTTTTTTACTTTACTATTAATATTCAATTGAAGAAATTTTACTTTTGGGAAGATTTACTATTTATCTTTCGAATACTATTATTAGTGCCATTAAAATTTTTGAGGTCTTACACCTTAGTTACCCCTAAAATATGTTAACTAATCAATGAAATTGGATTCAAATAAAAAAAAATATACATATAAATAAAATGGATTCAAATATTTTAGTTTGTTCGGACCAAATTGGTGTGTGTTTAGACATCAAATATTCAATATTTTTTTTTATTTAAATTTACTTCAAATCTATTACGAACAAAAACCTGATATTCAAAAAAAAAATTGTTATACGAACATCTCGCCAATCTTGCACCATATTTGACATTCTTTGAATTTAGGAGTTCACCAATGAAAAGGCTCATCCATCTAGAGAATCACCTATATTTTACCTAATATTTGTCAAATGCCTCCCCTATCATGTCCACAACATTCCAAGAATCATGGCTTATTGCCACCAATCACTTACCATGTGACCTTTCCTAAGCGGTGACATTACCCATAACTCTACTTATTAGTTTATAAAGTAAGACTATTATTTACTAAGGTCGATGTTAAGGTAGTTTATGAACAGTTTCAAAGAGTCATGCCCATTGGTGTCTGGCACTGCTCAACTCATAAACTTGTCATATTTAGTGTTGGCAAATGTTGGTAACAAAACCCTTGGGATTTGATCTTTACTAATTCTTTAGACGTGTGCAAGCCCATCTATGATATCCAAACTATTTATACCAACATATCTCGAAGATTGGTTTGGATCGGATCAAGGAAATAGACTTTTCTAGTTTGAGCAGATTGGTTCGGATTGGGTTAACAAGGAAGCATATCATAAACATTCAAGACTTATCTTGTACTCATTGAAGATATTCTATATGTTGATTATCTTGCTGTGTTATTGTGGAGATTGATGTAATTGATCTAGTATGTTAGCAACTTTCGATTCTTTATAAATTGAGGAAACTTGTATAGGTGAGGTATTGATTTGAGAGCACTTATTCTTGTTCATTGACGAACCTCCTTTTTAGTGCATTAACGTGCAAAATCAAGTGTGTTACTTGGTTTTTATCCTAAGTTTTTAGGGGGGAAACTTAGTGGAGAGTGATCTAGCTCTTAGGTGTAAAAGTGATAAGTCTAATTTGGTGAATGTTAAAGGTCGTAATTACTTGTTGTACAAGATAGTGGATTGTCTCCCTGATAAGGCCTCACAGGTGTAGGAAAACCAAATTATGTAAACATATAGTGAGTTTATTTTTTTTCTGCTTTGTTTGTCACCAGTGCCTGAAGCTGTCGGTATTGCTTATGTTAGAAACTAGATAAGGTTGATGCTTGAATTGATTTATAGAAGAAAGAATTAGTAGAGAAGAAGTTAAATTATAAACTGGAAAATGATTTCTGTTTTTGATTCTTGAATTTCATTTTTGCCTTCCTTTTCTTTGTAGTGAGTTTATATAAGCTTTGAATAACTACTCTTAACACTTCAATCTGAACCAACAACTTACTGACTTCTTTAACCGACTAACAACCTGCTAGCTATATGAGCCTTAACATTCACCCAGCTTCTCTGTGGGTAAGACACGAAGAAGAGTACGAAAACATGCAAAATAGGTTACCGATAATGGCTTGGTAAGGATATCAACTACTTGGTCACAGGATGAAACCTCGCCTACCATAACAGACCCATCCGCTATTTTCTCGCGGACAAAAAACAAGTCCAGCTCAACATGCTTGAACTTAGAATGTAAAACAGGGTTAGCTGCAACAGCTACTGCACCGGAGCTATCACACCAAACAGTAGGAGTATCATCCGACTTGACCTGTAGTTCTTGAAGTAACGAAAGGAGCCAAGTAACTTCACTAGTGGCTGTGGCAAGGCTTCGATATTCTGCCTCAGTCGTAGACCGAGCGACCACTTGTTGTTTCTTAGACCCCCAAGAAACAAGGGTGGAACCAAAATAGACACAGTACCCTGAAGTTGACCGACGATCATCAAAATCGAGCCCCTAGTTGGCGTCAGCATAAGCACTCAATGAAAAACGAGCGGACGGTCGAAAAATAACTCCAAAAATGCGTTTCAGTGCAGCCATGTGAACATTGGTAGGGCTATGCATAAATTGACATATCCTGTTCACAGCGTAAGCAATGTCAGGATTAGTAAGCACCACGTATTGAAGCGCACCAGCTGTAACATCCTAGATTAGGGGTTATGCGTTCGTGCGTAATTCATGAGATAGTGGGCTCAATGGGTATGTTGGAAGTGTTCTGAGGAGTTTAGGAACCCTAAGGTGTATGGAAATGTATAGAAATGTATGGAAATGTATGAAAAATATGGAAATGTAAGGAAATGATTTGGAAATGATTCAAAAGAGGGAAGTGAACATTTCTGGAAACTTGGAAATGAAAGGAAATGTCAAGTTTATAGAGCCGAACGAAAGTTTTTGGAAACTTAGAAATGACTTAGAAATGTCGAGTTTTAAAGTTTAAAAGAGGAAATTAAGGCAAGGTGGCCTTATAAGAAAAAAAGTTTATGAAATTTGACACACAAACAGGCTTGGAAAAGTGGCCTGGAGATGCAACTTAGGGCCTCTGGAAATGGCGCCACATACAAGGGTGTTGGGCCTGAGTTCGAGTCACATGGGAAGCAAATAAAAGAAATTTTATTTTGCTTCCAAAAGAAGTGAGGTGGACGGTACATGGCTATAAATTAGGAGCCTTTATTCTTTTATTTTTAAGAGATAAATGGTGGATAAATAAGGGATAAATAATGGATTTATTTTAAGAGATAAATAAAGGATAAATAAGGGATTTATTTATCATTATTTTCAAGAGATAATTGTTGGATCAATTCTTTTATTAAGTGATAATTCAAGGGATAAAGCTATCAAAATAGAAGGGTGGTGGCCAAGTAAGGGACTCTAGCCTAATAATTTTGGCTATAAAAGGAAGAGTAAGGCTATTCTTCATTCATTCTTTTCTCTTCAAGAAAACCTCTGCCGAAATTCTCTTAGGTTTCTCCTCTTATCTCTGCCGAATTCTCTTTGCCATTATTCTCTTTTTCTCTTTTCTTTTCTTCTTCTATTACAAACACAATCAAAAGCCGAAGATACCAATAGCCCTAGTCGATTTCTCGCTAAGCCTCAAGAGCCGAAATTGTTATCCACATCAAAGCCATAGCCGAATACTGCTAAGGGTTTCAAGCAAGAGTTCCATCAAATTCTTCAGTAAGAGTAAGATTAGGTTAGATTCTCATTCTATTTCTTTTAAGGCTGTCGAAATTAAGATTCTAATACCCTTAATATCTGTTGCCGAAGAGATCTTTCGGGATTTACTAAGTGTCAACTACAAGGAAGGAGAAGTTCTTTTCCCGAAGTTACACCATAAGCCACGTGTTCCCTAGTTATTCGGTGAGTTTCGGGATTTAAAATCCACAAGGTAAGTGTCTATAAGATTCGGCCAAAGGCCTTGCTTTATGTTTTGATGATTAGATTAAATCTAACGTAAGGTTATAGGAGTTTCGATATTCCTAGGAAAACAAGGATCAGTTTCAAACTGAAACACCCCAAACCCGGCCCACGAGCTTTGACCGGATTTGGTATGTTCCTCAAGTAAACCGGTTTTCAAATTCTTTTGTTACTTAGAGAAAAGCTTGTGTGATTTTAAAAAAAAATATTATTTGGGTTGGGCTTGTGTTGAAAACAAACTGGATTTTTATATTAGAAAACCCTTTTTTAATTTTAAGTAATAAACATATCGAGTATATTTTAAAATAAAATACTTAGTCTTTAACTTAATCAAAATTTGTAACACAATAAAACAACAAGTAGAAATAAAAATCATTCGTCATGGCCTTATGGCCTTATTACACCAAATAGTTTCCAAAAATTTTCGTTCGGCTCTGTAAACTTGACATTTCCTTACATTTCCAAGTTTCCAGAAATGTTCACTTCCCTCTTTTGAATCATTTCCAAATCATTTCCTTACATTTCCATACTTTTCCATACATTTCCATACATTTCCATACACCTTAGGGTTCCTAAACTCCTCAGAACACTTCCAACATACCCATTGAGCCCACTATCTCATGAATTACGCACGAACGCATAACCCCTAATCTAGGATGTTACAGTTCTACCCTCCTTAAAAATAATTTCGTCCTCGAAATTACTTATTAACAGTCGTACAATCCTTCTCACCGCACTATGCTTACGCTGCGCACTCTGATCTTAATAGAACCATCATACTTTCTAGGCACAATCTCTAAGTTCACGCCCCCTAGAACTTATTTCTAATGTCGCAATTTAATCTGATTACAAAGTTTTATGCATTAGTCCTTGTTTCACTTATTACCCGCGAAGAAGTTTTATGAGAAGAATTTTAGGAGTGGTTCTTTCGTATTCATACATGCACACAGTCTTTTCATTCATACATCCATCAATCAATTATGAACTTTCGTTCATTCAGAGAAACATTGTAGTTTTCATTGTTGTTGTTTTTCCACTACCCAAGGGTATTTTCGTAATTTGCCCTACAGGGGTATTTTCGTAATTTGTCAAAATAAGGTTCCTTGGTGATTTTGTCAATAAGGGTATTTTGGTAACTTTTGAGATCCCGGGGGTATTTTGAAAATTTTGAAATTACAGGGGTATTTCGGTAATAAACCAGGGTAAATTTGTAAATCTTAATAAATCAAGGGTATTTCAAAATTTGCAAAACTTGAGGGTTCTTTTTGAGAATTTGTTTTCCAAATCGGTGATGTTGCAAAAATTTTGAAAATCAAGGTCATTTTGGTAATTTTGTCAATCAGGGGTAATTTCGTAAAATTTCCAAATCAAGGCATTTCAATATTTCACAAAATAAGGTTTTTGGTATTTTTGTAAAACAAGAATATCTTTTCAAAAGTCGAGGGTAGTATTGGAATTTTAGAAACCAAGGGCATTTTAGTAATTTTACAACCAAGGGCATTTTTGTAATTTTGTAAGTTAGGGGCAATTTCATAAATTTTCTGAATCGGAGTATTTTAGACTTTTGCGAAATAGAGGTTTGGGATACTTTTACAAAGTAAGGAAATTTCATTGAAATCGAGGGTGATATGGTAACTTTTAAAACCAAGGGCATTTTCGTAATTTTGCAAATAGAGGTTTTTTAGTAATTTTCATAAACCAAGAATATTTCAGAAAAATTTTATGGAATAGCTTTTATGAATCAAAAGGGAAATTTTAAGAGGTTAAAACTAGGGTTTTTATGAAAATACGACTAGTTCCCTTTCGGGTTTTAGTTAGGGTTTAGCCCATGAATAAGTCCTCTTGGTTAGGGTGAACCGAAGCTACGCACCAGGTAGGATTCAAGTGGAGAGGAGGTGAGTCACGCAGACTGCTTAAATACCAAGCTCCCACCGAATACCAATCCTAGACATGCGCACAATGGTTGCCACACCCTAACTCGGCGACTTAACCACAGGTTTGTTTGATTAGGCATTTAAGTCTTATGTAAACATTAGGGTAAACTAGTCCTAGGGTCAAAGTACTGATCATGCTATTCTACGTTCCATTCCATTTCTACCCTTCTATAGATCACAATATATTTCACACAGGTGATAGGGGTACTTACCTGGTGGACTTCGGGTCGGAGACTTAGGTGCCATGCCAGAAAAACCTGCTTATTTTCAAAAACTCTTTTGGGCTCGATTTGAAAATGTTTTGGGCCTTAAACCCCGGGCCGAGGGTTTGAAACTGGGCTCTGATACCAAACTGAAACACCCCAAACCCGGCCCACGAGCTTTGACCGGATTTGGTATGTTCCTCAAGTAAACCGGTTTTCAAATCTTTTGTTACTTAGAGAAAAACTTGTGTGATTTAAAAAAAAATATTATTTGGGTTGGGCTTGTGTTGAAAACAAACTGGATTTTTATATTAGAAAACCCTTTTTTAATTTTAAGTAATAAACATATCGAGTATATTTTAAAATAAAATACTTAGTCTTTAACTTAATTAAAATTTGTAACACAATAAAACAACAAGTAGAAATAAAAATCGTTCATCATGACCTTATGGCCTTATTACATCAAATAGTTTCCAAAATATTTCAAAGTACTAAAATAAATTCAGGAGTCCATAAAAATATAAACTTCATGTTGAGCATGGCCACCACAAGTACTGCCGCCTCGGTCCATTACTACTCATCACCTGAAAAATATTCCCCAACGGGGTGAGTCAAACAGACTCAATATGTACACGACACTAAATCATAATAGAATCAGGCATACAGTAGTTACACATTCAAAACATAAAATACAAGTTATGATGCATTCCCAAACCCAAACCTAATTGTCCATCCGCTACACACCCCCGTACCTGCCAGTCACACCGTGGGGACTACTAAGTCGACCCTCCTTGCGCTACACTCCAAATTGCGGTCTTAGGTCACCAAATTCGTGGTCTTAGGTCACCACATTCAGATTACTGTGGTCTTAAGTCACCACTTTCAGATTACTGTGGTCTTAGGTCACTACTTTCAGATTACTGTGGTCTTAGGTCACCACTTTTCACTTCCCCTTTCAAACAAACTCATATGCCCATAACATATTATGCAATTACATGCCCAAGTTCACATTCTTATCATATTCTCATGTTACGAATAACATTTTTCATATTCCTAGTAGAAGTAGGAAACGTACCTGAGTACTTAGTACCATATCATGGTACTTTAGCCACTTTCATATACTTAATAACACATATATTAATAAACATAGCCATAATACATATTATAAAGTAGTGTGGGGTACACACCTGATTCGTTTAACGAAGTCCTTGAAATCCCGAAAATCGATCTACTGATTTAGATCTCAAATCCTACATAAATTCATCACTTTCTATTTAAAAGACCATTCGGCCATTATTCCAAATACTAATAGGATTAGTATTACTTACCTTGTTGCTGATTGGGACACCAACAAATCCCGAAATTGATCCTTGTTTTCCTAGGAATATCGAAACTCCTATAACCTTACGTTAGATTTAATCTAATCATCAAAATATAAAGCAAGGCCTTTGGTCGAATGGTCTTTTAAATAGAAAGTGATGAATTTATGTAGGATTTGAGATCTAAATCAGTAGATCGATTTTCGGGATTTCAAGGACTTCGTTAAACGAATCAGGTGTGTACCCCACACTACTTTATAATATGTATTATGGCTATGTTTATTAATATATGTGTTATTAAGTATATGAAAGTGGCTAAAGTACCATGATATGGTACTAAGTACTCAGGTACGTTTCCTACTTCTACTAGGAATATGAAAAATGTTATTCGTAACATGAGAATATGATAAGAATGTGAACTTGGGCATGTAATTGCATAATATGTTATGGGCATATGGGTTTGATTGAAAGGGGAAGTGAAAAGTGGTGACCTAAGACCACAGTAATCTGAAAGTGGTGACCTAAGACCACAGTAATCTGAAAGTGGTGACTTAAGACCACAGTAATCTAAATGTGGTGACCTAAGACCACGAATGCAGTGACTTAAGACCGCAATTTGGAGTGTAGCGGAAGGAGGGTCGACTTAGTAGTCCCCACGGTGTGACTGGCAGGTACGGGGGTGTGTAGCGGATGGACAATTAGGTTTGGGTTTGGGAATGCATCATAACTTGTATTTTATGTTTTGAATGTGTAACTACTGTATGCCTGATTCTATTATGATTTAGTGTCGTGTACACATTGAGTCTGTTTGACTCACCCCGTTGGGGAATATTTTTCAGGTGATGAGCAGTAATGGATCGGGACGGCAGTACTTGTGGTGGCCATGCTCAACATGAAGTTTATATTTTTATGGACTCCTGAATTTATTTTAGTACTTTGAAATATTTTGGAAACTATTTGATGTAATAAGGCCATAAGGCCATGATGAACGATTTTTATTTCTACTTGTTGTTTTATTGTGTTACAAATTTTGATTAAGTTAAAGACTAAGTATTTTATTTTAAAATATATTCGATATGTTTATTACTTAAAATTAAAAAAGGGTTTTCTAATATAAAAATCCAGTTTGTTTTCAACACAAGCCCAACCCAAATAATATTTTTTTTAAAATCACACAAGTTTTTCTCTAAGTAACAAAAGAATTTGAAAACCGGTTTACTTGAGGAACATACCAAATCCGGTCAAAGCTCGTGGGCCGGGTTTGGGGTGTTTCACCAGCAAGCTTCTATATTCAGTTGGATCCGCTAAACTTTCACCATCGTTTTTGGATATGATGGACGAGCTTACCATCAGTATGTAGACAACTTTTGCATTTGTCATCAATGCTCGATCAAGGATATCACGTATGTATTTTTCCTGACATAAATAGAGACACCCTGAGGTAGTTCGACTGACTTCGATCCTAAGGAAATAGTGAAGATCACCCATATCCTTGAGTTAGAATTCATCATTTAGCAATCGAACAAATCGATCAATTGTGGTAGCCAGGCTCCCAGTAACAATAATGTTATCGACTTACACCAAGACATAGAGAGTGGAGTCAGACTGGATTTAAACAAAAAAAAACGCATCAAACTTTGAAATGACGAATCCAATAGACATAAGAAACTGTTTCAGCTTTTCAAACCAGGCACGAGGTGCCTGACAGACGCCATATAAAGCTTTCTTCAGGCGACACACAAGCGACTTACCAGTCAAATCATATTGAATATAACCAGGAGGTTGTTGCATAAACACTTTAGTATCCAATTCCCCATTTAAAAAGGAATTGTTTACATCAACCTGTCGAAGAGACCACCCTCTGGACACGGCAATGGATAGAATAACACGAATAGTAGCAGACTTGACAATTGGACTAAATGTTTCTTTGAAGTCACACCCAGGAACCTGAGAACAGCCTTTGACTACCAATCTGGCCTTTCACCGGGCAATAGTACCATTAGGATTTCTCTTAATCTTGAACAATCACTTGCACCCGATAACCTTGCGATTTGATGGTAGAGGAACAAGCTCCCAGGTAGAATTGCGAATAAAGGCATCATAGTCGACCTGGGCGGTAGCACGCCACTTAGCAGAGGAGAATGCCTCCATTATTGTGGATGGTTCTATAGCTTCAACGACCATAGCTTTGGGTTTGAAAACTCCTACCCTAGCTCGAGTCACCACTGGATGAGTGTTGGCTTCAGACACTATGTGGTTCAGGCCACGAGATGAGGACGAAACATCTCCTGTAAGTCTGGTTGAATTAACAATATCACCAGTAGTTAGAGAACTAGGCTCATGCGTACCAATAGAGCCAGTCGGAAGCGAGCCAGGTGGAGATGACACATTTCCAGCTGATGACGAATTAGAGAGATTTAATGACTCTGTTGAGGGTTCCACTAGGAAGGCGGAGACTTTCTGAACGAGAGGAATAGTCGTTAAAACTGTCACCCCAGATTTCAGACCCGGACTTTCAGATTTATCGTTAGATGATAAGAATTTACTTTCATAAAAAACTACATGTCTTGACACAACAACCTTACCACTCGGAAGAAGACATTGATATCCTTTGTGTTGAGTACTGTAACCCAAAAAGGTGGAAGGTTGTGACCTAAACTCCAGCTTGTGTGTCGAATAGGGACGTAAATAAGGATAACAACAACAACCAAAAACCCGTAAATGATCATAGGTGGGGTCATGACCATACAGAGCCGTAAAGGGAGACCATCCTTGTAGAATCGCAGTGGGAAGACGATTGATGAGATGCACCACATAATAAAATGCATATCCCCAGTATTCTATGGATAGATTTGCATGAGCCCAAAGAGTAATGCCCATTTCCACAATGTGTCGATGCTTGAGTTCAACAATTCCGTTTTGTTCAGAAGTATAAGGACAAGTTAATCGATGAACAACCCCTTGAGATGCCAAAATAGATGTATATGCTCGGTACTCTCTACCCCAGTCACTCTGAAGTTGTTTGATGGGCTTGCTGAATTGTGTCTTGATCAGTTACTGGAAGCGGACAAAACAGTCTAATGCCTGAGACTTTTGATTCAAAATATATATCCACGTAAACCTAGTGCATACATCAATAAATGACACGTAGTACCATTTATTGCCACTCACTACGGCCCCGGGTCCTCAAAGATCAGATACAAGCAATTCAAATGGTTGATATTCTGTAGTAGACATAGAGAAAGGCAACTTATGTGACCTTCCTTTTTGACACGCAGTATAGATACGACCAGTATAACCTTTATTAAAATTGATATTACATTTTTCTAATAAACTCTTAACAATAGAAGCAGACTGGTGGCCAAGACGATTATGCCACAGGTCAAATACAGAATATTCGACAACCTTATTTTGAACCTTCGTGTGAGTAGTGAACGAAACTTCAGCTGGCACAAAAAAGTGATATAACCCGTCACGTATGTGGCCCTTCAGCAGGGTCTCCCCCGTCTTTATGTCTTTGATAACACATATGTATGATGAAACTCAAAGAACACTTCATTATCATTAGCAAATTGAGATACCGACAAGAGATTCTTTCATATACTTGGCACACACAATACATTTGATAAAGGTAGCAATTTAGGTGGAGTAGGTAAAATACCATTACCGATCGACGAAATCTGAGCAAGGGTGCCATCACCCATTAAGAGAGAAGACATACCTGAGTATGGTGTGGTGCCACGAAGCGCCATCTTGTCTGGCAGACATGATGACTGGCACCCGAATCAGGGTACCAGGATGTGGTACCGATAGGCATAGAAATGTAAGAATCATTTCCACCATCATTAGAACCGACTTAAGCAGTGTTAATGTGAGAACCGGAAGTGTCGGAATAATCGGAAGCATGTAGATCACCAAGTTAGGGAAGCTCAATGCATGGATCGGAGCCTGAATATATGTGGGCTCGTGGTTTCGTGTGCCATAGAACCGAGTCACCACCCGCCATTGCAGCATTCGACCCTTTATCACACGGCCTCTGTCCATAAGACACCCAAATTGACTGCCCAAATTCACGCCCAACTATAGGTGGCCCATGCGCCTAGGCATATTGTCCATTATTATTTGTGGCCCACGTGCCGATTGGCCATAGCAATAGTCGACCATCCTACAAGCTTGATTCTGACCCACATGGAATTGATTTTGACCAACATTAAGATAGTAGCTGACCCTAGGTGTTTTGACTTGATGAAGACCCCATTCGTCACTTACATTTCTCCCAAGTGGTGCATCCCTGTCATCCACATATACCGAAGCCATGGTGGATCGGAGCCCACGCGATGCGACCGGACCGTCTTGGTGCACCACCGAAGGTATTGACAACGAGAGATCGAAATTCTTGTGATAACGGTAGTAACACCGTTGGGCTAGATGTCCAAACCGATTGTAGATTTGGCACTGAATCTGAGGTCGAAATGACCTCCCACGGTCACGTGGGGATGAACGACTGCCACGGACTAAACTCTCCACCACTGGAGACGGCGCGGGCTCAACGAGATTCGTATGAAAGGAGAGCTCCTGGATTGCACGATTTTGCCGGCTTTCGCCCTCTACAAGTGCGTTGACGAGATGGTGAAAAGAGAGGAGACCGGTCGACAGTAAGGTTGAAAAGACGACGGCCTCGAACTCCGACGAGAGTCCGGCAAGCATGATTTTGATCTTCTCTTCGTCTGAAATCCGTGAACCTGAGGTCTCCAACAAAGCACATAGATTCTTAATCCGAGCAACGTAAGTTTTAACGGACATGTTACCTTTCTTTAGCGAATGTAGTTCATGTCGAAGACGCGACTGTTTGGCCCCCGTGTCAGCCGCAAAGAGATCCATTGCAGTGGTCCAAATGTCGCATGCCGACTTAGCATCAGTGAAGGACGGTAGTAGAGACGCACTGATCATGGAGAGGATCCATGAGGTTAATAATCGATCTTGTTGTTTGAATACTTGAGCCAATGGATTCGGAGCTAACGATCCGTCTGTATTCAGAACAAACCGAGCCGATAGAGGTAAGGTGCTATCAAGTAAGCCAAGAAGATCATAATCATCAAGTATTAACTTCACTTGTTGCTGCCATTGCATGTAGGATTCTTTAGTGAGCTTAACAACTTCATGACGTAGAAACGAAGTTATCACACGATCACCACTGAATAGTACAGAACTTGGCTCAACCGAGGCGAAATCGGTGGAATTCGTGGTGGCCATAGATCTCAAGATCAGCTGGAGAATGATACCATATTAGAAACTAGATAAGGTTGATGCTTGAATTGATTTGTAGAAGAAAAAATTAGTAGAGAAGAAGCTAAACTATAAACTGAAAAATGAATTCTGTTTTTGATTCTTGAATTTCATTTCTGCCTTCTTTTTCTTTGTAGTGAGTTTATATAAGCTTTGGATAACTACTCTTAACAACTTCAATCTGAACCAACAACTTACTGACTTCTTTAACCAACTAACAACTTGCTAGCTATATGAGCCTTAACAGCTTCTATCACTGCTTGTTTTTGCTTGCAAGTATCGTTTCAGAACTTACAACCCAATTACATTATCTCTAGGCTTTCACTTGTAAAAGGACCACTCCTCCCACAAAAAGACTAGATCACTCATTCTGTCCAAAACTCCCACTCAATGACTCTCTACACCTTAACCATAGTATAAACCATATTACCCTAAACTTTGTATCAATAGCTCTTACAGTAAGTAATAATTGCATATTTGATAGTTTAATTTTTTTATTATCTTTTTTTTTGAATGAATGTCTACGATTGCAACTTAAACATAAAATAGACATAATTACTATGTACACCATCAAATTAAAACATAATTAGTAATTAAATAATATATTTTAATTACCAATAAAATTTTGATTTAATAATAAAATAAAAATCAAATTCAAGTCTGAATAAATTATACTTGTAACCTCTTAAAAGAAAATAATATACTTTAATTAATGATCTCAAAACTATTTATTAATTAGTTATAGTTTAGACAATAGATTTCTACCAGGTATAAATGATTAGGCCTTTTCACTTTTTACTGATAATAATTATTACTAGTAATAAGTTTTTAGGCTAAAGTTGATTACCTACTGTCATTCACTTTTTATGTTAAGCCTTAACTTCACTTAAGAAGAGATTGTTTAGAGATTTATTTGGATTGGATCGAAGCAATCATCATCCGTTAACTTATGGATCGGATTGAATCAAGCTATAGAAAGAACGATATCTAGTTGATTCAAGTCTTATCTTATGTTGTTTAGAAGATATTATTTGTGTATTTTATCTTGCTTAAGGGATAACTGGTTGTAACTGATTTAGTATGTTATCAAGTCTCATTCATTTATATATGGTGGAGACTGTATAGGTTTTGTACTGAGGGGGAGCACTTTAATTTGTTTAGTAAGGGACATTTTTGTAAGTGGACTCAGAGCTTGAAAACCCTTGTTATACAAGGTGCTAAGATAGTGAGTATTCTCTCTGGACAAGATCTTGTAGATATATGGAAATCGAACTATTTAAACATCTTTAGTGTTCTTTATTTTTCTACACTTTTTATTACTAGTGGCTGAAGCAGTTGAGACTACTCTTAATATTGCTTCTAGTACTGTTCGTATCAACCTTCAAATATCAATTTGGACCCAACACTTTTAATTCAAGAAATTTAACCCTATTTTCGGATTTATTAACATTGTTAACATTCTTATATTAAATTTAAGTTCATTGCAATGTTATTTTTTTGTTACATGACTACTGAATATTTTTTTTATTTAAAAATGTCACAGTAATGAATCTAACAAAAATAACTTTAGTGGAATTAACAATTAACTTGTATTTTGGAATTAAAAAAATAAAAATAAAATATAAACAATAAATTATAATTATACGAACAACATAAAAACACATTTTAATCCGATAATATTCTCTCTTATTTTGATTTGATTTGTACATTCCTAATTTTTTCCCTTCAAAGAGGTGGGATTTTGATGGTAGACATGCAATTAATTGAAGAATTCAAGTATGTATGTAGGTCCAGGGGCAAAACTAGGGTTGCTACGGGCTGGAGACATCCCCTAAATTTAGGACTTTTAAAATTTTTAAAATTTTAAATTAAAAAATAAAATTATATTTTACTATCTTAAAAATATAAAAAATTTTAATTTAATTCTTTAAATATTATAAAGATATAAAATATTAAAATAATAAAATTATAATTTTTTATCATAAAAATTATAATTTAATTTCGGCATTTTAAAATTTTTTTCTCCTTCCACGGTATAAACGTATGCATAGTAC
The DNA here is from genome assembly GCA_005393395.2 of Gossypium australe. NCBI lineage: Eukaryota > Viridiplantae > Streptophyta > Magnoliopsida > Malvales > Malvaceae > Gossypium > Gossypium australe. The sequence continues at coordinate 5,090,690 of CM016620.1, read as the reverse complement.
AAGTTGTGAACTTATAGAAGAGACATACTAAATTTTGCTTTACAGTTGAGGTTATGTTGGTGGATTTTATGTCAATTTGCTTTTGGACCAATTTACTCCTAAGGCCCAACCAATTCTCTGATAATACTCGTAAATTGATATTCAAGCATTTTATTTATCTTTTTATTGCCTAAAATAATAAAAATAAAATTTGATTATATTATTATATTTTTATTATAGAATTTATACTTATTTTGTAAAAATAATTCTTTAATATTAATATTTGTTACTTTGTAAAAAGAAAATTTATAGGTATAAAAAGCCTTTAAGAAAAAAAAAATCAATTAAGTTCCTCGATTTAATTTCAACCCAATTTTGCTGTCGCCTTTTTTTTAAAAAATCAATTAAGCCTTTCTGCTAAAGATTTTCGTTTTTGATCATGTTGACCATTAAAATCAACTGGTAAACAAATCAAATGACAACATGTGACATCAGACGAATTGTTGGATAATAAGAATAGTTGTTAGAATATTTCATGCTGACATATGTTAATATTTGCAACAATTAAATAATGAAAATTTGGTTTTATAGTATCTAGTTTGTCATACCAAAAATACTTTATAACATAAAAGTACTTCGAAAACAATTCTAAACTTTTCAAGATCTAAACTACTGTACTATACTTAAAAAATTGGAAATAAAAAATAAAAAAATTATCAAAAATAAAGAGAGGGTCTTGCAATTGTCATTTTATTCGTGGAAAGTCGACAACATTTGTTTAGTTATGAAAATGACCCTCCGACGATCTGGTGAGTATTCCTATTATCTAATGATTGGTCAGATGTCACGTGTTTTTTCAGAGACTTTAAAAATAAAAAATATAATTTTCAATAAAAATATTTTGAGAGGCTTATTTTTTATTTGGGAAAGGGAAAACCAATCAAGTAATTAAGAAAAAAAAAGTGCATCTAGAAGAAGTATATAAACGTGTAAGATATGTAGATTTGATTTTAATAATCTGATATCTCCTTTGATGTACAATAAATAAATTTAAAATAAATGCTCATTGAAAACAGCAAACATGATCTAAAAATAAAATTATATATCTTCATCTCGCCTAACATTTTTATTATTAAAACCCAAAATGCCAAAACTCACACATCTCTCACTCGAGATTATTTTAGCTGTTTCGAATTCCGCTTTGTTTGATAGTATGTAAAACATATCTAGAAAGAGTAATTTAGTCGCAAATTGTTTAATTAAGATGATATCGTATAAGAAAATAGTTGTGTGGGTATTTACTGAAACTCCTCGGAACCAAAAAAAAAACCAGCACCTCTAATATTTTATTTTTCCAAAATTAATTAATAAAAAAAATGAGGAAGGAGATTTCTGAGCAATTTTAAAGAGAGAATGGGGGCCAATTCTAAGGGACGTAGAATAATTTTTTTTAAATTAAAAAGATAAAGGGTATTATGGTGAATAAAAAAGGAATTGTCATTTCGAAACAACAGTTTTCAATATTTATTTTAATATGGAAAAATATTTAATTTATTATTCATAAATAAGATTAGGAGTCGACAATAATCGTATTGTCACTGATAATAAAAATTTTAGACTACATAAATAAGATCGGACTAATAATATAGTAAATTATGATAAAAAGAATTAATTACTGTTATTGAAAAAAAAATGAATAATAAAGATGTGGAATGAAAAAGGAAATGAAAAACCCTGAAAGCTTTATATTGCTCCAAAGTGTGAAAGTTTGTGTGGAGTGGTGAGAACTTCCCATCAATCTCATCAGGTCATCCACTTGTCTTATTTTCTACTAATACCAAATCATAAGAAAATTACCATTTCAACTTAAAAGTTTCAACTTTTTGCTCCTCAAAAATGGAAGTTGGGTCAAATATAAAGAAACAATTAGCACAACCAGAGTCTTTCCTTCTTCATTAAGCCCTTAAACTCTAGTGTTTTTCTTTTTCCCCTTTCCTCTTGACTGTGTTGCTTTCATATAGACAGTGAAATCTGCTAAAAAAGAAATGGACTTATCTGGTAGCTAGCTGAAAGAATGATAAACAAAACAAAGTTTTCAGTTCCTTCACTTGTCTTCCAACAGTCTCGACTTTGATTTGCTGTCTTTTTTTTTTTTTTTTTTAAGGTCTATATTAGGCTGTCTTTATGGTCACTGAAAAAAGTGTTGTTATCATCAAAACCCTAGTTAAGATCTAAACATATCTTCTTTGTTGTAGCTAGCTATAAATTAAAAACTGTGAACTTTCCATGGATTCGATTGGAGAAATGGATATCTCTTCCAACTCCCAAAACGGGGGCACCCTTATGAACGTTAGCCATAACAGTGGCACTTCGTCTTCTTCAACCTCAAGCCGCTACGAGAACCAAAAGCGCCGCGACTGGAATACCTTTGGGCAGTACCTGAAGAATCATAGACCTCCACTTGCCTTGTCTAGGTGCAGTGGAGCTCATGTCCTGGAATTCCTTCGTTACCTTGACCAATTCGGCAAAACCAAAGTCCACACCCCAATCTGCCCTTTCTATGGCCACCCAAACCCGCCTGCACCTTGCCCATGCCCACTCCGTCAAGCCTGGGGTAGCCTCGACGCTCTCATCGGTCGCCTCCGAGCCGCTTTTGAAGAAAATGGAGGAAAGCCTGAAGCAAACCCTTTCGGTGCACGAGCTGTGAGGCTTTATCTTCGTGAGGTTCGTGATTTGCAGTCGAAAGCAAGAGGGATTAGCTACGAGAAGAAGAAGCGTAAGAGACCACCACCTCAACAAATCCCATCTCTGCAACTGCAAGTGCCACCACCACCACCAGGTGCTAGTTAAAAACAATCAATATGCATCAGCAAAAAAACCCCATATGCTTCTCATCCTTGATTGATCTATGTGGGGTACTACTTATCTTTAATTTTGCCATATCAGTATATGTTTAGGGTAGTTCTTTTTTTTTTTTTTTTTTTTTTAAATTTTCAGTTTCCTATGCTTTCAGTAATGCTTTTACAGATTTTTGGGGGGATTCCTTTGAATCTACTTTTGACGCAAACAGTGTTAGTATTCCTCAGTAATGACTACTAGTAGTACTGGAAAAAAAAAAAGTCATTCTAGGAAGTGATTGTACTAGCAGTTTGTTGCCTAAGTTGAACCTTATGAGAGCAGCTAATATGCTCGATCATGGCTTTTCATGTACTTTGCAGCCAAACCATGTCTATTTGCACTTCGTTTCTCCATATTGGCTATGGCAAATGGCCATTGCCGTTCAGATTTGTGCCACCACTATAGTTGTTTAGTGTCTTTGTTGCAGATGGTAGTCAGTGTTTTCACCCCTCTCTCTCTGACTTCCCTTCTGTTTTCTCTTTTTTATTATTGTCTTGTCACTTCAATTTTACTGCTTTTACTGTCTGGAATTAGTTAATAATATTAAAGACCAAAAACATAAAAAAAAAACAAAAAAAAACATCAAAACAATCTAAACATTGGTTTCATCCCTATTTTGTTCAGTGATTAACAAGTTGAAAGTTCGTTAGTGGCCAGGAAATGGTCGATTAGATGTGCTGATTCGCCAAGGCGCTAGTCACTGGTGCTGTCATTTCAGTGCAGCAAAATATGGCAGACAATGTTTCATGATTTATATACATATATTTAGAGATTATTAACATATAATCTCATTTATAAATGAACTGATACTTTTTCTAATAATATAAATACATGAAACCTTAATAGTTAACTATTCTAGTTGTGGAGATTTCCATCTTCCACTTTCCTTATTTGTCAGGTCAGAGTGTGAAAGGAGGTCCAAAAGTATTCAGACAGTTTAAATTTAGTAACACTCACATGAGCCTTTCACCATTGAAATGTCATTTTTTATACCATGATGTGAATAGTTAGCCTTCTGTGTAATTCTTCTAAAGCATAGGAATTTACCCTCAATGTATTCAAACACAACTCCTTTTTACAACAACAGCATTATCAACTGAGTAACTCAGTTCACCAAACATTGAAATCTTTGATTGCATTTTTTTAAAAAAAAAAAATCTCATGGCCTCATACCTACAAATCGTCGTATCAATGGTGAATAATCTAAACTCCTATTGGAGAAAAACAGAAATATAGCATTAGGCAATCTCTATCTTTATACTTGTCAAAAAGAAAAAAGACACATTTATCATTATGCCTTTGAATTCTCATTTCATATAGCATCTACTCTTGAAACCTATATATGATAGTTTGAAGAACTCTTTTTTTTTTTTGGATATATTTACATCTCTACAATCTTTTTTTTTTTTTTTTTGCTTTACCCCTTAACCATCCTTTTTAGTTGAATTTGCATTTTAGCTCGAACCCGCGTCCTACTACATCGACAATAATGCTTATACCAATTGAGTTAAGACTCCCTCTCTCTCTCTCACACACACACAAATGCTAAATGCTCAAATTAGATCCTAACCTTTTAGAGGTTGCTTATACATGGGTCAAACTTTTCAAAATGATCAAATGAAGGTCAAATCTTTATAAAGTGCTAAGTGTTTTTCATGCACTGAACTCCAATTTATATAGTAAAAATATTGGTGAAAACTAGCGTATTTAGAATAGAAAATATAACAATTAAGTCAGATATTACTTAAAAAGAAATGAAGAAATTAAAAACATAATTTGAAATCCGTTTAAAAAAAAAAAGAGTACATTTGAGAAGATTTAACCATTATTTGATCATTTTGAAAGGCTTACCTCTTATGTGAGCAAGCTATAAAAAGTTGAGTCTTAATTTAAGCATTTAATATTAAGTTAAAATGTAAATCAAATTTCAGCACCATGGCTAATTGCTTACCACCATACGATATAGCATTTTCATACCTATCTACCCAAGAACCATTACGCGAGGGAATTTTTCTTCATTAATGTGGCCGACAGAACATCTATGATTGTCAAAGGGTCGGGTCATCCCTTTTGGATTTTATGATTAGCATTTGGCTTTAAAGAATAACTGAGACATTCCCTGTTAAGTCTTGGGGCATCAAATGGGAGTATTTTAGCTAATAAATGTATTAAACTAATACTACTATGATGAATGCTTGAGAACCTTCTTTTCCCTTTAAGGGAGAGCCGAGGTGATCTATCTATGGATGTTACTAATTGTGGTTGCAATTAGTCCTCATATGTTTTAAATTATACAAATAGGGACCCCTTTGTGAGAGAAAGGTTTATACAAAATATTATCTTTTAGATGTCATCATATATACTTATCTAAGATTGTGTTGGAAAGATTGCTTATTTTTATAGTTGATCATTCAAATATTTAAAGCCTAATTAGTCGGTCACCGTTAACTTTTTTTTTTTCTTTTGACATTACTTGCTCATAATAAGCAACCAAGAACACTTTCTTTCATTTTGTTCCTCTATTCGAAATTGGTTCAACTAGATTTAGAGTCCCCATTTCTCTATTATCAACAAATAATACGTATTGTCTTTTCTCCTACAAGAGGTCTGATCTTCAAATGTAGTATGCATGCATGTGTATTTATCTATATGCATATATGCACGTATGTATGTATGTATGTATGTATGTATGTATGTATGTATGTATGTATGTATGTATGCATGCATGTTCTATGCTATCTAATATGGTTTTCTAGTTCCCATTCTCATAAGATGCTTTCTAGCTCTACCTTGAATGCCACCTTGATTGGTTTTGCGTCTTCAATTTATCAATATAAATATTTGAAATAAAAATAAAACAATATTTTACCATGCACGTAATTAAAGTGTATAGGCAATTGGGCATATATATGTATATATCCATGTATGTTGGCAAGAGTTGTTCACGAATGGAAGTGATATACGGTTAGTTGATTAAATATAAACCCTAATTATAATTATATAGGATATGGATATATAACCTTTTTGCTTTCATATATATTCATGATGAATACATTTTGGGCAAAGTCAGCTACTGCAAGCAAGATGAAGACCTATCTAGCTCCAAGTGCATGCAGTATAGTGAATAATTGAAGATATATATGGTATTATAACTTCAAGAATCTTTTTTCAAGTTGAAAGACTGGAATTTGATTAATGGTCATAATTATATATATATATGAACCCTAATACATCTGTCACTTGGTTCATATTTGAAATCATATTATACATATATATATATATATATATATATGTTTGGAATTGGCTAACAAGTTGTAGAAAATGGAACTTGAAACACCACTTTATCATATTGTTCTAAAACAAAAGGGGCAGAGAATAGATTTTATTGCCTAATCAAAGTCAAAATTCAGCTGCGAACAGTATAATCGACCAAAAGGGTTTTTCCATTGAATTTTTTTTTTTTAAAAAAGACATTTAATTTACGCATGTTTTCCTTGATCAAAATCAGGAGACGTTTTTTTTTTTTTCATATAAATGGCTGCCTACATATAAAATATATATAACTCCTCGATTCTGCAAAAAGTTGGATGCGGTTTTGTGTATATTTTATGACTATTCATGTTATGGAATACTGTATGGATGGATTATCAATTTGTATGTTACCATAATTAGTGGACTTTGGACTTTGGGGGATTAATATCCTGACTTGTTTCAAGTAGACAAAAAAACAAAGGGAGGCATGAGAAATATATTGTATAGTAAAAACAGTACAAAAATGGAGGCACTAGAAGCCAAAGGTTGAAGACAGTAAGCCCCAAAATTTACCTTCCCCATAAGCCTAGCTATATGTGATATACATACTTATGCAGGCTATTGCTAGCTATTTGTCTGAACCCCACCCCCTGCAAAAGCAAAGGTCGACCCCCGGCCCCCTCCTTTGCCATTTCTCTGATCCCTATCGTTTACACTCATGTTCGCAATAAATAGGACGATTTAGCCCTATCCTTATCCATGTATATGAGGCTAACAGGAAAAAGTAAAATTCTCCCGAAGAATCTCGGTGTTTGGTCTATTGCTCGTGTTCATCCCAAACAATCGCAGAAGCTGTCTACTTGTAATGTGCTAAAGGTATATGAGTTGTAAAAATTAATTTGCCCAATTTTTAAAAAAAATATTTTCAATTTTAAAATTCAGCTGGTCAAGAAAGGAAAATGTGTCTAATCAGGTGAGCAAAAATTTTCTTCGATTCAAAAAATAAAATAAAAAATTAAATTTATAGTTATTGAATTGAGTTATTCGATTTTTTTTAAGTCAACTTGAATAAGTGATTTAAGTTTTGAGCTCAAGTCGAGTTAAATTTTACAATTTGAATAATCTGAATAAAAAATTAGTGTAAACACCTTTTTAGTCCCTGTCAATTTTAAAAATGAGAAAATTTGTCTCTCTCAACAAAAATTACAAAAGAAAATCAAAATATTTATAAAAATTCTAAAATTTATATTTATTAAAAAAATTAATTTTTTTAAAAATATAAAGAATGTTAAAATTTAAAATTTTTCTAACATAATAATTTTAGGACCTAAATAAGTTAATTAATGATTCAAGTTTATCATACTAAAGTATTTTTTCATTATTTTGCTTTGAATATTTTTTTAAATATATATGGTTTCAAATTTGAAAAACTTTTTCATATTAAAGAAAGTTAAAAATCTTGTTACAACATAACTAATTCCATAATTTCCATTGTCCTCGAAGGTATACCTAGCATGATTCCTACAATCAAATAAAAACACAAGTGAAAATCACAAAATCAACTATGAGAACATGTACTAACAATGTCTATAAACTAACAACAAAAGGAAATCAAAGTTTGCAGTTAATATGTAAACTATCACCCCATAGAAGAAACAAAGTTTAGTCCTCGAGACTTTAATTTTGCATTTGTTGCATAAGCGACCAACCCGAACTCTCACTTGGAATTGAAAACGATTCCACACACAATAGTTTGACTTCTTCTAGTTGAGAATACTGAGCGATATTTTATTGATGCCTAGTCACACGGTCGTGTTGCAGGCCGTGTAACTCTCTAAGTTGCCATACGTGGCCGTGTGCTAGGCCATGTAACTCATTGACTTAAAACACTAAGAAATTTCAAATGACACACAGTTGTGTCGCCAGGCCGTGTGTGTCCCAGGCTGTGTGATCTAAAAATTAACCCAAAATTCATGCCATTTCAAGGCCAAATCCTACCTAGCCATCCATACAATTTGGGCATACATTCAAGGGATTTAAAACATCATTTACACACACCTAACATACCATTTCAAACATCCTAATTCATCTAACCAATATGCCATTCAAAGGAACCACAATTATACCAAAACATCATTTACCAAAACAAGTTAATATTGTCATATTCCAAGCATACAAACCTAGTTTATTTAACCACTACATGATACCACAAATGACCATTTCCAAACCATCACATACATACCAAAAGAGCCTTATATACAAGTACTTAAGAATGGCCAAAATGACCTAACTTAAACAAGCATTAAAAGTTCATCAAATTCAAACATCAACTTCACAAGCATGAACATATCAAATCACCATTAACACATTCATAAACTACCATTACAAAAGATCCTATACATGCCATTATTAACCTTGGCAAAAATATTCAAAAACTACTAAAATGGTTGCTGGATAGTGTGATAAGTCTCCGACGAGCTTCCAACCGGTTGAGCTTCTGAATATCTATAAAACAAAGGAAGTAACTACGTAAGCAACGAGTGCTTAATAAGCTTGTATAAACTTAAACATAACTTACCATTTCATTAACACAATTCATAAATTAAGCATAAAATTATTACCAATGTCATAAGCTTAGTATAAGCCTATACAACATCATCAAACTCACAAGTTAGTAAGCTTATCCACGATACATATGAACCTAACCATAATATAAGTAGATTTCCATATGCACATCATGTAACATCCTGGAAAGGGCCTATGCATTTTCGGTTTAATTGTACGAAGTGACATGTTTTATGTACTAGGAGTAAGTTTCGAACATTTCTGGAAACCCGGAAATGAATGGAAATGATTTGGAAATGAACATTTTTGGAAACCTGAAAATGTATAGAAATGTTAAGTTTAAAAATGGAAAGTGAACATTTTTGGAAACTAGGAAATGTAAGGAAATGATTTGGAAATGATTCAAAAGAGGAAAGTGGACATTTCTGGAAACTTGGAAATGTAAGGAAATGTCAAGTTTACAGAGCCGAACGAAAATTTTTGGAAACTTAGAAATGACTTAGAAATGTCGAGTTTTAAAGTTTAAAAGAGGAGATTAAGGCAAGGTGGCCTTAAAAGAAAAAGTTTGTGAAATTTGACACACTAACAGGCTTGGAAAAGTGGCCTGGAGATGCCACTTAGGGCCTCTGGAAATGGCGCCACATGCAAGGTGTTGGGCCTGGGTTCGAGTCACTTGGGAAGCAAATAAAAGGAGTTTTATTTTTTGCTTCCAGAAGCAGAGGAGTGGATGGCAAGGCTTCTAGAAAAAGGGAGTTTTATTCCCTTTAAATTTCGGCAATTAATGGGATAAATAAGGGATTTAAATTGGATTATTTTTTTGCAGAGATAATATATGGATAAATATGGATTTATTTCTTTTATTTTGATAGATAAGGAAGAGATAAAAGAGGATTATTATTAGTATTATTTTTATTAAGAGATAAGAGATAATTATTGGATTAAGTTTTATTAAAGTGATAAATCAAGGGATAAAGCTATCAAAATAGAAGAGTGGTGGCCAAGTAAAGGACTCTAGCTAGTAATTTTGGCTATAAAAGGAAGAGTAAGGCTATTCTTCATTCATTCTTTTCTCTTCAAGAAAACCTCTGCCGAAATTCTCTAAAGTTTCTCCTCTTCTCTCTGCCGAATTTCTCTGCCATTATTCTCTTTTTCTCTTTTCTTTTCTTCTTCTATTACAAACACAATCAAAAGCCGAAGATACCAATAGCCCTAGTCGATTTCTCACTAAGCCTCAAGAGCCGAAATTGTTATCCACATCAAAGCCATAGCCGAATACTGCTAAGGGTTCAAGCAAGAGTTCCATCAAATTCTTCAGTAAGGGTAAGATTAGGTTAGATTCTCATTCTATTTCTTTTTAAGGCTGTCGAAATTAAGATTCTAATACCCTTAATATCTGTTGCCGAAGAGATCTTTCGGGATTTACTAAGTGTCGACTACAAGAAAGGAGAAGTTCTTTTCCCGAAGGTACACCATAAGCCGCGTGTTCCCTAGTTATTCGGTGAGTTTCGGGATTTAAAATCCACAAGGTAAGTGTCTATAGCATTCGGCCAAGGCCTATTTTAGTAGTTAGATCTATTATTATTATGTGTTTTAAGCCGAAAACTAATAGATTCAAGGGATCTAGTGATTAGCCGGTTTAAAAAGGGGAAGAATACGAGTTTTCGAGATTTGACTATAGTCAATTCGACAACAAGGTAGGTTTTAAGAATACAAATCCTACTAGGATTTGGTTTTATAGGCTTTATGCTAACATATTAAGGTTACCAAATGTAGGAATTGAGATCTGAAGCAATAGATCAGTTTTTCGGGATTTCAAGGAATTCGTTAAGCAAATTAGGTGTGTACCCCACACTATTTCATAATACGTTTTATGGCAGTGTTAAATAATATATGTGATATTAAGAATATGAAAGTGGCTAAGGTACCATGATATGGTACTAAGTACTCAGGTACGTTTCCTACTTCTACTAGGAATATGAAAAATGTTATTCGTAACATGAGAATATGATAAGAATGTGAACTTGGGCATGTAATTGCATAATATGTTATGGGCATGTGGGTTTATTTGAAAGGGGAAGTGAAAAGTGGTGACCTAAGACCACAGTAATCTGAAAGTGGTGACCTAAGACCACAGTAATCTGAACGTGGTGACCTAAGACCACGAATGCGGTGACCTAAGACCGCAATTTGGAGTGTAGCGAAAGGAGGGTCGACTTAGTAGTCCTCACGGTGTGACTGGCAGGTACGGGGGTGTGTAGCGGATGGACAATTAGGTTTGGGTTTGGGAATGCATCATTAATTGTATTCTATGATTTGAATGTGTATCATTTGTATGCCTGATTCTATTATGACTTAGTGTTGTGTACACATTGAGTCTGTTGACTCACCCCGTTGGGGAATATTTTTCAGGTGATGAGCAGTAATGGACCGGGTCGGCAGGAGCTTAAAGGTGGCCATGCATAGCAAGAAATTTATGATTTGGACTTTCAATTTATTTTAAGTATTTTAAGTTTTACTTTGGGATCATTGATATAATAAGGCCATTGTGGTTTACTTTATTTTTTTTTCTTTTATTTATTATGTTTATGGATTTTTATCAATTAAAGTTTAAGTAAATTCCTTTTAAAATTAACTCTAAATGTTTTGTCACCTTAAATAAATGGGTTTTAACATAAGATAAATTTGTTTTCAACTCAAGCCCAACCCAAGCAAAATTTTTTTAAAAATCACACAAGTTTTTCCTAAGTAACAAAAGAATTTTGAACCGGTTTACTTGAGGAACATACCAAATCTGGTCAAAGCTCGTGGGTCGGGTTTGGGGTGTTTCACATCATTTATTACATTTGCCTTTTCATAGATTATGAACCATTTCATTTACTTACTTACCATGCCATTCCTTTTCTTACTCGTTGAACCATCTAGAATTGCATCTGATACTCGAGAATACTCATACATATAGTGTCTCTTTCCATATAACTGTAATATTTCCTTTTCAATAATGCTCACACGAGCTGTGAAGTGAGCTTGCTCACACGAGTTGTGAAGTGAGCTTGCTCACACGAGCTGTGGGTCGACATGTAAGCTACACGATGCTGCTCACACAAGTTGTTGAGAATCCACAACAAATGTAAGACCTCAGCCATCGATAGGACATTCAAGACTAGCACTCGAAATATGAAATCCCTAATGGTATGTCATTTGTATCCTAAGAATCCTTAAGGTTCAAACGGGACTCGTTATCCATCAATTATTCATACGTCGATACATTTACAATTTCATGTCCATTTATATTAACATAACATAGCAAATAATCAATTTAACTAACATTAATATGATCATAGTTCATACGAACTTACCTCGATAACTAGCGTCGTAGAAGTAGAGTCGAACACTAATCCGAAGCTTAAGCCTTTCCTTGATATAAGTTCGATTGTGGTTTATCTTTATCTAAATAAATAATTTCATTCAATTAAGTACATCTAGTATTCAATTTAATCCATAATTCATATTTATATAAAATTATCAAATTACCCCTAATGCTTTAACTTTTCACAATTTAATCCTTAAACTCATAACTTGAATATTTACTCATTTTAACCTAAATCCATGTTAACCAATGTTACAAGAGACCTTGAAACAACCCATTATTACCAAAAATTCACAACTAAATCTATGGATTTGCACTTTTAACAAGTTAATCCCTATTTCAAAATTCATCAAAAATCACTTAATAAAACATGTTTATTTAACAACCAAGATTAATAATCAATCAAATAACTTCAAAACACATTCAAAAAATCTATGGTAAGTCCCTCAACCTTTAATAGTTTTGCAAATTAACCCCTGGGCTAGCTAGATTAAGCTAAAACGAACTCAAAAACATAAAAAAATCATTAAAAACGGGACACAAAATCATACCATGCAAGGTAGAAGAAGAAACCGAATACTCCCCCCTTCAAAAATGGTGATTTTGGAAAAACCAAAAGAGAAATGGGGAAGATGATAACATTTTTCATAGTTTATTTTAGCTTTATTTACCAATTCACCCTTAATAATAATAAAAAAATTTTTAATAAAACCTTGTCCATGCACATCCAATAACTCTTTAAATGATATAATTACTATCTTAGTCCATTATTTTTCCTTTCCATGGTCATTTAGCCCTTTTAACTAATAGAATTCAACTTTTACACCTTTTATGATTTACTCCTTTTTACCTAATTAACCGTTTAAAGATCAAAATTTCTTAACGAAATTTAAATACGACCTTAATATAATCTTGTAAACTTTAGATAAATATTAAAATAATAACTCACTCGTTAGAATTGTGGTCCCAAAACCACTATTTTTAACACCACTAAAAACGGGTTGTTACACGAGAAACCACAAGAGGACGAAACACATTGATAGAAAGTATCACATCATAAGAGAGGCAGTTGCAGACGGAATCATGGATGTAGTCAAGGTCACATATAAGGAAAACCTTGCGGACCTGTTTACCAAGACTTTACTAGCTAAAAGTGTAGCCTCACAAACTCGTCCTGAACGTTATGGCCAAATTCTGAAGGCAACATTCGCCACCAAAATGGCCTAGTTAAAATTTCGTATTTCAAACATACTTTTAAACCATTTGCTTATCTGTTCAAAACTAGTGAAATCGAATGTTTCTCTTAATTCCGCAAAAACATGTTAATTTCAAAAATTGATTGATTTTAGTAATTGCATTTGTAAAGATTAATTATTTTGAAAACTAAGTTGTATTGTATTAATAACTAGTTTTCAGTATTGCAGTAGAAAAGAGTGATATTGACAATTTTTTTATTTATTAAAAATGAAGTTTCATGCATAATCATTTCAAATACCGATTTAAGTAATTTTAAAAGTTCTAATGTCATGCAATTAAAATAATCGCAAATTAAAAACCCATGCTACAATCAAAATAAAATTTATATTAGTCCCAAAACAAATATTAAAATTAAGTTTAAAATACTTTAAATATAAAAACTTTTGAGTTGCTCCTTCAAAAGCTGTGTCTAAGTCCTAAACTCGAGAATTATCTGAAAAATAAACAAGTAGATTAAAGAGTGAGCGAATAAGCTTACTGTGAGTCATAACTCAAGTAATCAATTTAAGATAGTAAACGTAGCATTCAAGCCAATAATTGAACAAAAAATTAAAACAGTACAAATTCACAATTTCAATATGCATAAGCACGTCGATGTAATATTTTTAGAGAAGTTCCTACCTAACTCTGTTACACACCACAGTAAGAGTTTCCCAGAACTCATCCATCTAAAAACACTTCATATTGTGGGCAAGTCACTAGTAATGCATTCAAGCTGCCAGAAATGTATATGGACAAGCCTTCAAATATGCAAATATATTGTTAGAAATATGTGGACAAGCCATCAGTAATTGCAGTCAAGCTACAAGATATATATGGTTAAACCACTAGAATTGCAATTAAACTATCAGAGCTTCCTCCTTTCACAAACGCCTCAACCCCAATGCAATGCAGTATGGCATACAATGAGAGTAACAAAATCAGTACAGTAGGCATGATTTTAACATGTGATCAGATTTATCAGAAACAATGGGCAGTTTTCAACATGCATTCAAATTTACCAGTGCCATCTATTTATAGGGAGAGAAGATAAACCCTTGTTGAATTGTAGAAATTTATTTCAACTAGAAAAACGAAATCCTAGTCTAACTAGGAGAATAGGGGGCAACAACCATAGTTAATAATACTAAGGTTTGTTGTCCCACCCTTTTACATAAGGGACTTTTGAACTTCTTCCATTTCAAGTCCAATTACAAGTACTTCCCGGGCTTTTAATGTAACAAACCATTTTTCAATGGTGTCAGAAATAGTGGTTTCGGGACCACAATTCTGACGAGTGAGTCTGTAAATATTATTATTTAATATTTATTAGTCAAATATTATGATATAGAGAATTTTGATTTAATAATTTCATTTAATTGGATAATTAGTTAAGTATAAGTGGTTTTGAAAAATATGTATCGAGACCTCATTTTTATAAACCGAGCTTGTAAATATTTTTTTAAATATTTATGGAGTTACTAATAGCATGTTAAATCATTTTCGTTGTAGGGAAAGGATTGTATGAAACAGTGACGCCATGTCATCTATATCCCTTTCCAATAGTTCTATGCCACATCAGTATTTTCATCTTAAATTTCAGGATTTTTATCCTAAAAAAAATTAAATCCAAATTAAAATCCTGAAATTCACCACTTAGGTCTTGTTCATGACTCAGATACGCTTTTATGCCTTATATAATGTCCCTCCCTCATATTACTAGAAGTTTGTGATATCCATCCCAAGTTTTATCGTATTGTTTAAGGGAAAGTACTTAACCAAAAATTGGTTAGACAATTCGTCCTAAGAGGTTATGGATCTTGAAGGTTAGGCATTGAGCCACAAAAAAGTCCTATCACTAAGAGAAAATGAAAACAACCTAAGCTTAATTGCTTCTTTGGAGGCCTTATTAACCTTGAAGGTATCATAAAAAGCAAGAAATTTCTTCAAGTGTTAGTTCAGGTCCTCACCAGGCAAACCTCTAAATTGGTTGATAGTTTGTAACATTTGTAGTATGGCCTACTTTATATCAAACTTATTGGTTGCAATAGTTGGACACCTAATACTTCCCTGAATGACATTGAGATTAGACATTGTGTAATTGTTCAAACTTTTACGCTCTTGGTTGGGTCTAATGGGAATTTTCATATGGTTTTGACCTTCTATTTCTATAAAATTCAATTGGCAATAGCCTTTGTCCCTATTGGTTTTCTTGATAACTCTTAAGTTTTGTTCAATCTCCTAATAAATAGGTATTAAAACTCACAATACAATTTCCAATATCTTAATGATCCAATAAGGCAATTACATGTATCGAGTTTAGTGTATTTTAATTTCAACAACCTTAATCAAAGTTGTCAAGCCATCAGGAATCTCTTACAATATCAAGTAGTTCGGCACCTATGTGTGTTGAGTTCAATAACCTTTTTAGAAATTCCAGAGATTTAAAAAACTCTAACCCTACTTTATGACGCAAACTTGACAACAATGGGTGTCGAGTTTAATAATTCCCTCTAGTCAAAAGTGCTAGAGATTCTTGAGTCCGAACCCAACTCTAATTTAAATATAAATAAACTCGATAGGTGTCAAGTGTAGGAATCTTTTCATTTTTCAAGCTTTTGCAGAGATTCTTGATGCATACCCATTTTTATGGAGCTTGACACTAGTAGATGTTAAGTTCTTTTATTTTATTTGACCAACTTACATTTCACGGTTATTGACTTTACTAGGTGTTTTACCTATAAATATGAGTGAATTGTTCATCCTTTTACTAGTTCTAAACTTTAAACCCATTACATCACTAAACACTGGTTCTAAACTTTAAACCCATTACGTCACTAAACACTAATGCATTTTCTTATACACCTAACCATAAATTATAGAATTTGATTTACTCTCGATATAATTTGTATTTTCTCCATCTTTACCTTCCAATGTTTAACAAATGTTGTTTACAATAAGGTGTTCAGGAAAATAAGTTAGAGGTTATTGGGAAAGATTTAAAGTTTAGGCTACAAGGATTAGATACATTAATTATGGAGTTATGGGTTTTTAGTGCCTGAATTTAGCACCACAACTCACATTTATAGATTTCTAAAACCACAACTATGGATCACAATATCAAAAAGTAGTAGAAAAAAAAATAATGGGTCACAACTTTACTTGTTCATCTAAACTCAAAATTGGAGGGTGGCGAGTTTAGTGTAATACATGTCAGTTGCCTTGGAACTTTAAATGAGAATCTTAAACCTTAAATTATTGTATTAAACTCATAAACCATAGGTGTCACGTTCAATGAAGCTATACATCAAATGTTCATTTTAGAGAAATTCTTAATGTGAATGACAATGTGAAAAGACAATTAACTACACAGACCTCGACATATATAGGTGTCAAGTTTATGCATTATAGATTGCAACTCGTGGTTGGCAAGTTTACCCACTGTTTTCACCTATAAATAACCCACCCAGATGCATTCTCATCCACTAGTTAGTGTATATGGTTTGCGAAAATGGGTTGAAAGGTTGCAAGTAGTTTTTTAGGGAGCATCCGAGTGAAAAAAAGTTGCTAAGTACAATTTATCAATGTTTAACGTCATCCTCTCTCTCTTTTCATGGTTTAGCGAAATGGACTAATATTTCCCACCGAGCCATTGAATTTAGATAGGTTAAAAATAAAATACGAGAATGATTAAATATTACTAATTGAGTTAATTTATTGTTCACTTAAATACTAAAACATGAACAAATCGGATTAAGGTTTTTGAAAACCGAGACGCAATGAAGAAAGGTCTAAATCTCATACAAATTTTTCTTCAATCGAAGTACAAAATGTTAAACCATTTGTCCGATAAATATATATTATTGAGAGGGATGAGAATGAATGAATGAATGCATTGCATGGGGGCCTCCCTTAAGAGTAAAGCAATGATACGTAGTACGTCGTCTGCAAATTGATATAGATAGGGGACTGCCATTTCTGTTTTTTACCACGTGTGGGTAATCGCTTTTCCCTGTACTATACACGGTGGTTGTCTCCTGCCCCTGCTCTGCTGGTTCCTCATTTATATGTACCTTTATTTATAACGCCTGCAGCTGTCCACACATCTCTCTCTATCTCTTATGTGTCCACGTCTGGTTTGTTTCTTTTTGGTTTTGGAGCTTTAAGCTTTTCATTCCTAGCTTCTAGAGGCATGGATATGAGGTAAAAAAAAAAAAACTAAACTAAACTAAACTCTTCGGTGCTTACAGCTAAATTAAGGGCTTTCTGTTTCTTTTCATGGTACGGTCCCCTTTTGAACTAAGAATTGTTCTTTTTCTTGGTTCAAGCACACCACAACAGTCAACAACAACAAAAGCATCGTTTTACTTTGTACTTTCTAAGCTATTGTCCACATATTTAGAGCCAAGTAACTCACAAATATTTGTTTATAATTATATTATAAAAGGCCTTGAGGAGTACTATTAACGTTAATCTTCAATTTACTTATAATTTTGCACTGTCAATGCCAATACATAGAGTCATAGAAGTGCATGAAAGTGCAAGACTGCAGCAACGTGAGAATCACTGCTCCCAATAAGCAATTGCAGACAGTTAAAGAATCTAGCTATATACACAATTACAACAGTCTCCATTGACAGAGATACCTTGAACGGCAACAGCAGGAGTAAACAGGGAACGAAGAGAGTTGTCAAGTAGCTGAAGTATCTGCCTGTAGGGGTCCATTCTTAATCCACCTTTCACTTGCATGTATTTGCAGGTCATTTTCATTCTTTTTTTGTAATTAATTTCAATGCATAATCTTTTTTTGAACCATCTTTTCTCTGATCTGACTCCCCCCCCTCACACACAAAGATAACGGTAGCAGACAAATTTAACTGTTTCTGCTACCTCTCCACCACTCCCTCAATCAGCTGCTAGTGCCCCTATTTATGATCCTACTTAGCTATGAACCCTCACCTGCCACCGGTTCTTGAGATTTGAGAAAAGCCCAATAAATAAAAAATGGGGTTTGATTGTCGGCCTGACATCTGGATGTTGGGGATGTGACCCACCACCAACTCCCATTCAAACAATACAACCCTGACTTATAAATTCCAACCCTAGTCAAAAAAATTTCGAGGGTTTTCAGCTGTAGCATATATAGAGAATTACAAAGGTATTGGTGCATGGCAGATAGGATGTAGTAGGTAAGAGAGGAAGGTGTCTGTGTGGTAATTATGGTTTTTGGAAGGATTTGGGTGAAATTGGTAAACAAACAGTGAGCTAGGTAAGGGGAGGGTGTGGACCACCGGGGCTAGCTAGCTAGCTAGCTAATTATGCTGAATACCAACCTCTTCCCTCTGCTTTATACAATGTGAGTGAGGGTACGTGGTTCCCGACATGATATATACGTGAAGCTTGGCTGATTTTGCAACTTCATACTTTGTGGTCATCGCTCATCTGCGGTGCTGGTCGGTGGGCAGCCTTGCTCCTTACTGTTACTGTACTAGTATTATGTAATCAAGTATATATAAATGGTTGTAGTTTTTCATGCCTCAAATCATACAATATACTATCCTTTCCTTTCCTTTTTTCCACTTGAATGATAATCGCAAATCTAGAGTCAAATCATATCACAAGAAAAACTGACTTTCCATTCAATTTCCCCGGCCAATAATTAGGGTGAGCAAAATCTGATTCGATTCGAAAAAATCGATAAAAATTTTAAATTTCGATTTAAATAGTTCGAGTTATTTGAGTTAATCAAGTTATTCGGATTAACTCGAATAAAAAATTAAGTTTTTCAGTTTAACTCGAATATGAATTACACAATTCGAGTTATCCGAAAATCCGAATAAGAAAAGACAAAACTACGTCGTTTTGATAAATGTTTACCCATTAAGTTAAGAGGCAAAATCATTATATTGTTTATGCACTACAGCAATTTGGACTTTTAGCGGCGTTTTTTCAGGCCTTTAGCGGCGTTTTTAAGCACCACTAATAGTCTTTGCTGCGCTTTTAGAAGCGCCACAAAAAACGCCGCTAAAACAGGCGCCGCTAAAAACATGACTTTTAGCGGCGCTTTTCCCGAAAACGCCGCTAACTTGTACAGATTTAGCGTGCACAATTTATCCAATATCATACCCCTCCTGCACTAAAACCAACCAATGACAGCAAATATAGTATATAATTCCAACCCAAAACAAAAAATGTAGCATAAAAATCACACCAACTACATTAATTCTAAATGATATAACTGAAAATATTCTTACAAAAATGCTAAATGTAACAATGTTAAAAATCATCTTACAATAAGAACATAAATGTCTAAGATGGCGGCCTCTGCGACTGCTGAAACATCTTCATCATAGTCTGAAGCTGTAGCTGAAGTTCTTCATACTTCCTGTTCTGCTCTGCCTCCCTCGCTGCTGCCTCCGCTTTAAGTAGAGAAATTTGCTCTGCCTCCCTCGCTGCTGCCTCCGCTCTAAGTTGAGAAATTTGCTCAACCGTGCTCGCTTGCATCTGAGCTATCTGGTCTTTTAGCCTTTGAACTTCAGCACGAGATTGACTCTCGGAAGGCATGTATTGTTGGGAGCCGGATCCAAAATATTGGGTCGGGGTAACACCAGATCCTTGAAGTCGAACCCGACCGTACCTTTCAAGACCCAAAACATTAGTGATAATTCTGTTATAAATATACTCAAGATTAATAGAACTATCAGTCGAAGCAGTCGTACCTTTCAGGACCTAAAACATCGGTAATAATTCTGTTATTGATATCCTCAAGATGAACAGAACTATCACTCGAAGCAGTCGCTTCATACTGTGCCTTCTTCTCCTTTAGTTTCTCCTAATAAATCAATCAAAAAGTTAGAAACGAAATATACAATAAGAAGGAATGCAACATAACTTAACATTATTAATTTAAAACTACTAACGAAGAATTAAACTATTATAAGTAAACATTATAAATCCATTTTTAATAAATCAAATTTTATTAAATAAATATATCATAATCTCTCTAGCTTCGGATGTCATCGGAGACCCATCCTTCTTCGTATGTTGTAGTAGAAATATAATTTAATAGTATAAAGTCATTAATATTTGACAGAATTAATAAATTATAATACCTCGGCCTCAGCTACAGAAGCAAAACTTCTCGACCCTACCGTGTGCGTCAATTTTTGTTTCTGCCTGCTGCTCGTTCCGACACGCTCACGGTCCTACATAACGATATTATTATTACGTATATAGTAAATACTATAAACCGAAAAATTTATACGAGTTTAGAACTAGGTAATACCTCACCTTTCTTTGAGTTCCAGAATCTAACCGCATCTTCCTATTGATACCTCAACATTCCCGGCGGGACATTTCGCAGTTTATCCTCGAGGCTTATTTCTTTCTTAAAATATTCTTTTTTCAATTTGCTTTTGTTGTCTCTCCATTTTTGTCCCAATTTCTTCTTTATATAGTCATCGGAGACCTCCAAAACAAACCTCTCCGAAAAAAACATAAGTTTAGAAAGTAAATATAAATGAAACTTCAACCAAAGTATTATAAATTACATTCACGTTTTGTTACCTTAATGTTCTCCAGAGCTTGATTTTTGTTTGCATCAGGCATGTGATGCCATGACTCGTAATTGATGGGCAACATATTTGCATTTCGTGCAATAATGCCCAAATAGCCTGCAAGAACTCGAGCTTCAGGGCCAACAGGCTGGCCATGACTGTTTCTCCCTACTTTCACACGCTCGACGGAATTTAATTCGTATAAATCTTTAAGCAGCGTATGTCCGCGACCTCTGAGAGTCCCACCACTCTCAGCTGAACAATGATATAATATTATTGTTATATTAAAATTGAAAAATGAATCAATCAACATGCATGTAAAATAATTTAATTTTACTTTGTAATTCTGCAGGCTCATCATCTATGTCAGGCACATTAGAGGATTCAACTATTGTTTGCTGTTCACTATTGCCCTCTTTGGAATTTACAGTAGTCTGTAAAATATTTAAATCTCGTAATCTTCTTCTACCCATTTTCCCTGCAATACACATAAAATAGTTGAAATGTTAGTAACAAATAACGACAATAATGGTACATATAAAATATTTAAATTATATAAAATGACCATGATTAAAATTATAATATTACATATAAATAAAAAATTGTAAAATCTTACAATATCATAATTCGTAAATATCTTCGTCCACGTCCTGACAAATATATGTCAATATCATTCTCGGGCCCTTTCTCTCCAGGTATAATCATAGATAAGATAAAAGATGATTGTTTCATGCAAACCCATGGAGGTAAATTGTAAGGAACAAGCACCACCGGCCAAGTACTATACGCTGTGCTCATGAGTTTGTAAGGGTTAAATCCATCAGATGCTAGCCCAAGCCTCACACTTCAAGGATCGCGTGCAAAGCTTGGAAATTTTGAGTCAAATGATTTTCAAGCTAAAGAATCTGCAGGATGCCTTAACAATCCATCATCAGTTCGTCCATCATGGTGCCACATCATTGACTCGGCTGTCTTCGACGACATGAAAAGCCTTTGAAGCCTTGGTATTAGCGGGAAATACCGCAAAATCTTAACCGGTTGCTTCCTTGACTGTGTATCGTGTTCATCCTCGTTACCATCCTCTACATTTCTTTTAATCCAATGGGATTGACCGCAGACATGACAGCACTGTTGGTTTATCCGATCGCCCCAATACAACATGCAGTCATTTCGGCAACTATGAATTTTGTTATAGCCAAGGCCCAAATCCTTTATCAGTTTCTTCATGTCTTTGGACGATTGAGGGATTTTCGCAAACGAGAACATTTCTTGCAGAAACTCTAACAGCATTGTCAACGAGTTTCCGGTCCATCCTCCCAAACATTTCAAGTGAAAAAGACGAATACAGAAAGACAGTTTGGAAAATTTTGATCCCCCATACAGTTCTTCATTCATTTCGCCAAGTAACGTGTAGAACCTCGTTGCTTCTTCGTTTGGCTGTTCATCAGGTACACTTCTTCCCCCTTCGGTGAAAGTATTTCCACCAAAATTATAATCATCGATTGCACCCAAGCCAGGTGGAAATGACCTGAAACCATCACTGCGCATATTAAAAGCATCCCGTAACATGCCTTCCATGTTATCATCTCTAACATTCTGATTGTCAGCACTATGAGGATAACCTAGATTCATCGATGAGGATGCTCCACTAGATGTACACTCTCCACTAGATGTACACTCTCCATCAGGTTTCCAGCCTATATACTTTGAATCTTTTTTTTTTCTATACAAGTATTATGTAAGTTATGTATTATGTAAGTTAAATTAAAATTCTTTAATATAATATATAATATATGTAGTGACAGGTTTGTATTAAAATATATTAATCTCTTCTTAACTTGCAAATATTTATTAAAATATGAAATTTATGTTAAATATTTATTAAAATATAAAATTCATGTTAATCTCTTATCTTAACTTGCAAAATTCAACTTTGTATTATCATTTTATATCTTATATGCATGATTTTAGACATTTTATTTTACAAATTTTAAAATTTAGGACTCATTATTATTATTATTATTATTATTATTATTATTATTATTATTATTTAAATTAAAGTTAATCAGAAACGTAATTTTTACATTTTCAATTTAACAATAATAAATTTAACAAAAAAAAAGTATAAGAATTAAATTTAAAATATAAAAAATTTATAACATATTTTAACAATTAACTTTTATATTTTGTTTATATTATTTTTTATATCGTACCGTACCTTAAATTTTAAAAAAATAATACACGGGAGCTTGTAAAAAATCTAAACGGCATGATTAGACAGCAATTAAATATACATAATTCTTGTCTGTTGCCACATGAAAATGATAGTACTACGCTATATATCTGAACTAACTTAAAAGTAGGACTGACGAAAATAAAATCGAAAATGGTTTTGAACAATGATGTTGATATTATTTTTTAGTTGAAGTTAAAAAGGTTTAATATAGTATTTGGTGCTAAAATTCCACATTTTATTTTAATGTGATATTTATGTTATTATTATTTTATTTAATTTGGTATTTGTATTTAATAAATGTTATATATTTTGGTATTTAAAAACAATGTTATTAATTTTTTAATGTTAAATTCAGATTTTAGAATTGATTTGATTAAAAATAGTGGTTAATATTATTAAGTTTAAATTTTTATGATTTTCAATAGAATAAATTTGGAGTAAATTGTGAATTTATTTAATTTTACGTTTAATTTGTCAAATACAATATGATGAATGCAATTTAATTCAAGTTTTAAGGTTAATATTATGAAATTTAAATTAATATTATTAGCTAATTATGAATTTTTATAAAATCAACTTTAAAACTTGAGTTACACACTAAAAATTTATTTCTGTTTTCTTTAGATATCAAAACTTATAATTTCTATCAAATATAAATATTATATTTGACAAAAAATATATATACAGAAATACCGCAATAAAAAAAGGTGACAAACTTAACTATCAAGTTATGCATTAAGTCTATGTTAAAAATTAGTGTTACTCAATTCCATGTTATTTAGGGGTGCTGGGTTATGGATAAAAGTAAAAATATTTGTGAAAAAGATTTCAACCCTCACAAAATAGTATCAAAAAATCATAAACAATGTTTTTATTAAAATAAAACAAAATAGTTCAAAATTAAGAAATAATATAATAAATCAAACCAAATCAAATTATTACTAAAGGATGTAAAACATTTAAAAATTTCAACTCACCTAAGATGAAAAGATAAGCCGCTACCCAGCCGTATAAATCCACAGGCGAAGAAATTTCCGTGCAGTTTCATTTCCCTCAACAATTGTTATAGTAATCTGATTGGGTCCGCTCCTAATCAGTCCCAATACAGACAAGTAGACAACGAACCTGCGGGTTAGCCCATTTATACACGTATTTAAGATTTTACACATTATTTTATACAAAAAGGAACACACTATAGTTTGCAAGATTTAATAATTAATTGTAAATTTATAAACAAATGAGCTAAAACCTGAAAGTCAAAGTATCTCAAATTCCAGGTGTCCTAAAATCTTCGTATAACAGTCGTGCCACGTCATTGGTGTTAATTGTCAACAGGTGATGGGAAATGAATGATACTGGATAAGCGGATATGCAATAACTGAAATACAAACAACATAAGAAATTTAGCGTAGTACTATCATTTTCATGTGGTCTGCCATGAGAATTCAAACACACACAAAAAGAAAGAAAAATCATTATACTATACATCCAAAAGATTCCACAGCTTCAAATCAAGAACCAACGACCAAGTATTAAACCACCATCATAAAAGCAAAAGCTAAAAAGATAAGCAGTCTGAAGCCTTCTGTCATCATAACATTAAGTTTGATGAAGCTTTTCTCTTGGGCCCAGCCAAAACATGAATCACTAAACTCATGATTCAGTATTATTATTTTATGAAAGTAGCTTATCAAAACATTTAAAGCACTGAAAACGCCTGTTATTCCAGATAAAGTAGCGAATTCTAAATTTCAAGGTTTTTGGTTTGCCATTTTATTCACTACAATAAGCATTCTAAGGAACCAGTTAACTATCACTACAAAAAGTTTCATTCAGAAAAAAATCTGATTTTCAAATCCCTTTTTAAAACTACAAAACACTTAAGGAAACTAATCAGAATCCAAAAAATAGAACTCGACTAAAACATCAATTATCATGGTCAGGCAGTCAATCTCAACAAGAATCTTATAGCTCCAAATCAAATTTATAATATATGATCTACCACAGGTAAGAAGAAACATGGTGCAGGTAACAAAAAGGAAACTTTTTTTTGCATTATTGTGCATCGCCAATTTTGATACCACAGAAATATACATCACGGCATAAGAATGTTAGCTAAAATCAAGCCAACCCAAGGATTTACATCACAAAATGTTTTAGAAGACAGACCAACAATTTATTTTCAAAACCCTTTTTCAAACTACGAAACCCTAAGGAAATCAATAAGAACCCAATAAACAGAAATCAACTAAAACAACAATAGTCGAAATCAGGCAGTCAATCTCGACAAAGAATCGTGAAGACCCAAATCGATTAATCAAACAACATCCCAAAATCTCCCATTCAACCTATTTAAAAATGCAATTAAAAAAACAAATTATGATCGCAAAAAAAAAACGAAGTCTAAAAATTGATAAAATCAATACTAAGGTATAAAATTAAAGAGAGATGGGGAAAAAGGGAGAATACAAATTCTCGAACAATGCCCTTGTAGACAATGACGGGGATAGCGATGCCGAATATGCCGACGAGAGCGAAGTTGCAGCGAGAATAACCAATTATGCTTTCCACAAACCTTTTTTTCGCTTAAAATCATGTCGAGGTAGAGAAACGAAAAACCCCACACAAAAACTAAACAATTCCAAAAATACCTAACCACATACAAACCAAAACCCAAACAACAAATAAATAAAGAAATCGATTTATTTATTAAGATTACCTTTGAATTGCCACGTCCGAATCCGTCACAACAGGAGTGGTTAAGCCTCAGTCCAGAGACCTTTTCAGATGCCTGCCTTCACTAAAGAAAGGAGAAAACGAAGCCCCGAAAGTATGCTTGATGACTTCCTTTTCAATAAAGAATTTGCCTGTGTTCAGTTAGTAGGAACCGGGCGTCTCCCCCTTCAAAACTATGGGATGTGTTGGAAATTCGTATGTGATGCCCGATCTGCCTATCTCTTTGGAAGGTGCAATGCGATTAACAATCAAGATGGAAATCTGCATGAAGGAGAGGACTAAAAAGCCTGAGCTCAGAAAAAATCAGCAACTCAATCTTCAATTTAGGGATTTTTGAGAGCAAAACGCGATGTTTTGCCTAAAACAATTGAAGCATTGCAGCGTTTATCAAATAGCGCCGCTAAAGACATACCTATTGCGGCGTTTAACAAAAAAACGCCACTAAAAAAATATAAAACTACGCCGTTTTAATTAAAATACAATAACATTTTTTGCGGCGTTTTTTATTAGCGCCGCTATATCCCACATTTTGCGGCGTTTTTGATAAAACGCCACTAAAAAATAAACAGATAATTTGCGGCGTTTCTTAACAAACGCCACTATTGCATATACTATTGCGGCATTTTTTGTTAAAACGCCACTAAAACCCTGATAAAACGGCTGTGTTCAGAGAATATATTCGCAGCGTTTTTTTTGAAAACGCCACTATTCTCAATTTAATTTTTTTTTCATTTTTTTCTTTCAAAATTTTTGTGCTGAGATTATATTTTTTGGAATTTTTATTTTTAAAAAATTTTGAATATTAAACTTTTTAAGAAAATTTCAGAATTTTTTTCAAGATTTTTATAATTTTTAAATTAACATATAAAATTTTTATTTTAATTTTTTTCCAATTTTAATTTTAATTTTAACCTATATTTTTCTAAGTTTTTTCTTTCAAAATTTTGTGCTGACATTATCATTTTTTTCAATTTTTATTTTTATTATATTTTGAGTATTGAACTTTTTAACTAAAATATTAAATATCTAATTTTTAAGTTTTTAATTTTTTATTATTAAAATTTACATTTAATTACCATTATCAACTCGAATTTCTTTTTTCTTTCTTTTTACACCAACATTAGTTCTTTAGATTTTTATATAAATGGCATTCAATTATATATATACACCTAAATTTTGATATAGATACATCTCGGAATTATATATGAATTTTGGTTTAATGTGTAATTCTAGATGTGAATTTCTAATTCTGGTTTAAATGTATAGTTGAAACTTGAATTTTCATTTAATCATACACATTATTTTAAAATATAAATACATCAATATATTTTTATATTGAATAAATATAACTTTTATATATGTATGCAATATATAAATAAAAAATGATGTTAATTATATCAATAATTGTGTTAATATTTTACAAGATCTGGATCAAATTAAAGTTCGTGTATACAATTGCACACTAAACCATTGTTCATGTATGCTTTTGGGATTTAACCCATTTTGATATATATATTTTTAAAATAATAATTTACATTTATCTTATTTTGATTTATATTCTAAAAAATCCAAGATTAATCCCTAAATCATAACCCTTAAACCTTAAACCTTAAACCCTAAAGCACAAACACCAAGCCTTAAACCCCAAACACAAAACCCTAAACCTTAATTACTAGACCATAAAACTTGAACCCTAAACTCTAAACTGCAAACCTTAAACCATAATCCGAGACCAACTTTTTGGGAATTCATGTGGCCAATGTTAGTGTAGTACAAAACATATATTTTAATAGCTAACACATTAACCATAAATCCCTCATGAGGGATTTCGGTTTTCGGGATTTTGGGTCATATAGCTAACACCTTAAACCCTAAACCCTAAAAAAATCCTAAACTTAAACCATAAACCCTAAACTCAGAAACCTAACACATTAACCATTTCCCCCCAAACCCCTAACCCTAAACCAATAAACCATAAACCATAAACCCTAAACCCTAAACCCAAAACCCAAACACATTAACCATTTCCCCTTAAACCCCTAACCCTAAACTTTAACCCCTAACCATTAATTAACACTTAAACCTTAATACCGGTAAACACTAAGATTTTACAATAAACCCAAACAACAAACTTTAAAACACTAAACTCATACACCAAAATAACAAACCATAAACCATGAAATTAACATACTAAACATTAAACCCTAAATCAATTTTAATAGTTTAATTTGTAACTTAAATGAAAACTTCTAAATTGTTTAGTTAGCAATTTGTAACTTTTCATAATTAAGTAACTAAAATGAAACTTTCTCATTGCTAATGCTCAGGTCTTTAGTGGCTTTTTTTTAGAAGCGCCGCTAATGCTCAGGTCTGTAGCCGCGTTTCTTTAGAAGCGCATCTAAAGCTCAGGTATTTAGCGGTGTTTTTTTAGAAGCGCCACTAATGCTAAGTCTGTAGCGGCGATTCTTCAAAAGCGCCGCTAATGCTCAGGTCTTTAGTGGCTTTTTTTAAAAGCGTCGCTAATACTCAGGTCTTTAGCGGTGTTTTTTTAAAAGCGTCGGTAATGGTCAGGTCTTTAGCGGCGTTTGGGAAAAAAACGCTGCTATATCTCCTTTTTAGCAGCGTTTGTGAAAAAACACGCCGCTATTGCTCAACTTTTTGCGGCGTTTTCTTTCAAACGCCGCGAAAGGATAATATTTGAGGCGTTTTTAATTAAAACGCCGCTAAAAGTCTATTTTGGTGTAGTGATGTAGTTAAATAATCTTATACTTCGTCTACTAGTTAAAGAATCGGTCCATCTAATAGCAACATTAAGTATAAATAATGGGATTCGTTAACTCGACTCGATTTGAGTCGAAATTTTTTTGACTCAATTCGATTCGAAAAAAAAATTAAATTGAGTTCGGTTGCTAAAATAGGATTTGTTAACTCGACTAACTCAAAAATTTTTTACTTGATTCGTCTCGACTCGATCGAATACTTACCCTACCAATAACATCAGTTTATATTTCAATCTATATAATGAATCATTTTCTTTATAGTTAAGGTTTCTATTTGTATTTTTTATTAATCCGGTATATATTTTTGAAAGATTAAAATATAATTATGCAGAGCCCCGACCTTTATTAAAATAGAAAATTATTCATTTAGGCCCTTTAAAATTTTTAAAATTTTAAATTAGTAAAAGTAAAATTGTACTTCACTCCCTTAAAAATGATAAAAATTTGATTTACTCCTTTAAAAATTATAAATATATAAGCTATTAAAAAATAAATTTTAATTTCGACCCCTACAAAAATTTTCTGTCTTCGTCCCTGATTTCATTATATATATGTATATATATATATATATATATATATATATATTTTTTAATTTTTAGGTTTAAGGGCACAATTTTACTATATATTAAATTATAATTTCATCATTTATTTTAATATATCAAAATTTATTTCGATTTGATTTAAATATATTAGTTATAATCGTAATTGTGGTTGAAGAAAATATAATTCCACCTCAACCTTTTTGGAAACAAGCATTATGAGTTCGGTTTTTAATTTGGTCTTGCAAGCCCAACCCATAATAAAGAACCATTGAAGAAGTTTTCTTGTGATCTTAAAGAGCCCAATTGATTTGGCCAGAACAAAAATGAAAGCTCAAATTATGTAATTTGTGGATTTAGTACCTCTATAACTTGACCAAATTTTGTTCTTGTATTTTTCGAATTTTGAAATTTTAGTCTTGACCCAATGATAACAGCTAAATCTGTTTGGTTAAATTATGTTATTAGTCTTGTATTATGCGCAAAGTTATAGATTTAGTTTATGCTCGCCAATTGGATCATTATTAGTAGTTATATTTTTTTGGATTTCAAAATTTTAATCTTAATGCAGATGATAGCCATTAAGTCTATTAACTTATTTTTTGTGAGTACTATGTAAAAAATAACAAATATACATAGCATTACACGTGTGATAATATGTTTGACACATCAAACTTAAAAAACAACTGAACTTAACTTAATTAATTTAACAGTTATCATTTGGTTACGACTAAAATTTAAAAATGACTAAATTAAAGTACATGTACTAAATCCACAACTTACATAAAGTACATGGTACCAAAATGAAATGTCCATTAGGATGCAACAATTCCATTTTGTTGTAAATGAATCGAGCTTAAATGAATAGATTTCGGTTCTTATTTTTAAGTTTGTTAAGTTCAAAATTTTATTCATATTCGTTTATTTAAAAAAAAAAGATTGACGATTTCACAAACAATGTAAATAAATAATAAACAAACAATACTGATCATATATTCTAACTTTTAGACATAAATAATTAAATATAAATATTAATAAATATTATAAGTAAATAAAATAAGCGCTCATAATTTATTCGTGTTCAATTGATTTAATAAACGAGACTCAAGACATTATATTAATTTATAACCCTAAATTAAACAACTCAAGAGCATAATCATTAGAAAGAGAGATACAAGTTCCAAAAATAATTGAATTATTCAAAAGCCAATTGCATTATTATTGTGATTGATACCACAAAGTGAGCCTTGTATTTACTCAAAATGATTGTACTTTGTAAAGTGGGGTTGGGTGCTTTTTGGCTTTCTTTCTCCTTCACCACACCATCACATGTGGAAATATAGCAAGTTAGGATGAATGAAGCTGTGGAATATATGTATATCCACCAAATAATTGACATGATAATGTCTTATTATATACATGTGAAGTTCACGTGAGGATGTATAAATAATTTTAGCTTAAATAATTGGATAATCATGAAAAGATGGATGGATTAGTATTTTAATTTTCTGCAACAGGAGAATTAAGAATGCAAATTCAGATAATGCATATCTGCTTTGAATTCGTATTCGATCGATAAAATCTGAATACATAAAAAATGAATCTAGTACTCGAGAACATCTTAAGCGTAAAGGTAACCAGAGAATTCTGCCATATTTTTAGTTTAGTGAAGCAATATTAGGTGGAATATATTTTACAAAATACTTCTTGGAAGTAACACTTTCGGTGATAATCTTATTCTATGAGTCGTCGTTCTAGAAATGCATTGTTCTTTGATGGTGTTGTTGTTGGCAAAAATCGTTTCAAACAATATAATTATTCTCAATGAGAGTTGTTTTGAACCCTAATTATTCTTAATAAGAGATATTCTAACCAACAATTATTTTAAATAGGAGACGAATTAGAGTTTTTTTTTTAAAACTACGATTATTCTAAAAAGGAGGTGTATTTAATATAATTATTCTCGAACAATTTTTTAAAATTATTCTAAACAAAAATTATTTTTATAGTCGAAATTAAATATTTATAGTACACAAGTTGATCTAAAAAATATATATTTCAATATATCAGTTTATAATACAATAGAGCTATTCATAGTGATATATATTGTATTATTTTTAAATAGTGATATGGGCTTTTGGGTAAATTGGGCCAGGCTCCACTTAGACTCGAGCTTTTTTTTTTTAATTAAGTCTCAACCTGTCTGATCCATGAACACCTTTATAATATATATAGGAAAATTTTTGTAGACCATTATAAATTTTTTTAGAAAGTAATACATACGATCTACCCATACATTACACGAATAAGAAACTAGTATATATATAAGTATTATATATTATAAATTCTTTAGAAATAATGGAAGTTGCATATGTAAAACGATGACAAAATGAGCAGTGTTTTTGCTTGACACACAAAAAAATTAAATTATTAACCAGTAAAACTATAGAAAACTTTATCAAAGCCATCGATAATCTTATTATATATAAAAAAATTAGAAGAGAATAAATATTAAATAAATATTAAATATTTAAATATTTAAATTTGGTATATTCTACTTTATTGTCTTTTATTAGTTAATGTTTAAATTTTTTATAAATTAATATTTCAAAAAATTAATATAATATATATTCAAAAAATTATGCATTCTTAATATATAATTATTATTTATTTTTTAATTTTCAAAAATTCAAATTTTGTATTAAAATTTTAGCAAATAAATATAATTAAACTAGATTAATACTCACAATCAACTCATGCATTACATGGGAAAGAAAACTAATTATATAAAAAAGGTACACGCATTTTAAGTAACAATCCGGTGAGTCATCATAATATTGTGACAAGTGGCACTTTAACTTAGTGTCATATTGCTAAACAACAATGGATAATATAACGTTAATTACAATTTAAAATATTTTAAAATTTTGAGATAAAATTAATTGTTTAAAATATACAATTTAAAATATTTTAAAAAAATTTAAGACAAGTTTACTATCCTAACTTTAATGATTTAAAATTTATGTTATCTCATTTGGTCATGTCTGTTTGGATTAATTGCTTGGTGTATATGGAAGAATAGGAATTTATTCATCTTCCAGCATATTTCCTGGACAACAACTGAAATGGTGAAAGTCTCTAGTTGTTGGGCTCGTCAATACGAATCACATCGTGATGGTCACAAGAATAATACTCAAAGTTCAAACCTCACGAATAATTTAGATGACACCTGGGTGTACTTATCCACTGATGGGGCGGTGAGCAGAGATTCTAAGTATGCTGCAACAGGAGGTGTGGCTCGAGATCATGATAAAATTGGATAGTGGGATTCACTCGATTCTTAGGTATGTGTTCTCCGTTTGAGGCTGAAGTTTGGGGTATCCCAGATAGAATCCTTATTCTGCTAAATAAAGGTTATAAACAGATCATCATCATGACTGATAACCTTGAAGTCGCTCAGAATTCGACTGCTTTGGATTTGGAAGGCTTAGGGATTACTGTGCTTCGAAGAACTCAACGCATCATACAATCGGAAGGGGAGTGTAAGATCAAACACATTCCAAGAAATTTGAATTTGGCAGCTGATTGTCTTGCTAAAATTAGTTTGAGTTGGAAATCTAACTTACAAGTCATTGATGAGGCTCCTAAGGAAATTTTAGATTTACTTCAAGAAGATAAAGCTAATGGT
The DNA here is from genome assembly GCA_005393395.2 of Gossypium australe. Classification (NCBI taxonomy): domain Eukaryota; kingdom Viridiplantae; phylum Streptophyta; class Magnoliopsida; order Malvales; family Malvaceae; genus Gossypium; species Gossypium australe. The sequence goes on along the minus strand of CM016620.1, from coordinate 5,057,858 downwards.
TATTTTATGTAGTTGATGTAATTCATCTTTTCTTTTCAGCAAAAAAAAAATATTATCTCAATATCTTTATAATTTTACTAATTAAGAAGTGTTACGTGTAATGATAAAGTATATATAACTTATAAGGAGAGAACACGAGTTAGAAAAAGCAGTTATGAAGCTCGAACATGGGTTGTAAAATAAACATAAAGGATAAAAAATATTTTTTTTTCATTTTTGAGGATCAAAGTACAATTTTACTATATATAAATTTATAATTTCATCATTTATAAGGGGACTAAATCACGATTTTTTATTTTTAGGGGCAAGTACTTTACCTTTTGATTCGTTTATGTGGCTTAATATTTTTGTGTTAGTAGAATTATATCTTGATTTTTATATATTATTTAATTAATATATAATTATTTTAGCAATAAATATAATTTCCACAACTAACTTTATGTTACAAAATTTATTAATGATAAGAAAATGCTTTTTTATTTTTATATCAAAATTTTTGGAATTATAATAATATTATATGCTAAATATTTTCACATTATAATTAATTTAAATTTTGAATTATATACACTCGTGCATCGCACGAGAATACAAACTAATATGTATATACCGTATCAAGCTCGGACTTGAGCTTTGAATAATGGAACTTAAGTTCAATCTACATTTTAAACAAACCTATTCCCCCCTCTCCAACTTATAAATGAGAAAATAACGCGCTTCAATATGTACTCGAACCCAAGTCTTCCTACATTAACAATAATGTCTATACCAATCAAATTAAAACTTAATCTGCTATTATATATAAATATTTGAATTCCAAGAATATAAAATATCTATTAGGAAACAACAATGAAGAATTAATATATGCCATATAAATGATATAAAATTTCTACAATGCCCAATGTTGTATGAAAAAAAAAATATAAACCCTATACTAAGAAAGACACACAATCTTCTAAACATCCATTGAATCGTCAAAGACAAACACCACACCAACATCGCAAATCAACAAATTAATGGTAATTTTCCCTCTCTTTCTTTTTCCCTCTGATCTTTCATAAGGTATTCAATACATATTTCATAAGAAAATCATACTATTATCAATCTCAAATCTCATGTCGTTCGAGTTGGAAGCCACCCCATGAATAAGATGATGATGATGATCATCATCATCTCCCAAGCTGTTTTCTTCCATGTTCATGTCCCACAAGAACTCGTAGTCATCATCGACTTTGGAGCTAACTTCATTATTGCTGCAGTGAAGATTGTTGTTGTTTTTGTCGTCGTCGTCATTTTCCTGATGGGAATTATATTGAAGCAGATTTAGCAAGCTTTGGCCATGGCTTTGATGGGCAGGTTTGGTGGCCAAAGAGTTGATTTGATGATGATACCCACAAGCCATAGTGGTTTGGTCGGCTAAAGAAGGGGCATGAATTGAGGGTTCCAACATCATTGGGGAGCTCAGCCTGGTGCTGTTCTCTCCTCCTTTGCTTTTGTGGAACACTCTACATAAAACCCAATCCTCCTGTCACATGAAAAAAACAGAAATATAAATGAACACCACTATGAGAAAACAAGCATTTTCACACGAATAATTAAGGTAAAAATGTATGATCATATTATAGAATATGAAAAATAGAGAAATGGACATGCTGACATGTGCATATAAATAGGTCCATCCAATTTGGCTTGATGATAAGCCTCAAACATCTCTCTCTTTTATCATAATATCATCATAATAATAATGTAGCATGGTATGATGTAGCAAGACTTTATCTTGCAATGAAGTAATTAATTTTCAAAATAATAATAATAATGTAGCATAATTAAGTACTTGATTATGAGAACACATAAAAATGGAGCTAATGGTAAGTGGACAGCTTGCATACTATTCTCTCTACTTCTCCCTTAAGTTTCCTTAGAGAAACCACCATTTATTTATTTCTCAAATTCACACATATATATACTTATGGCTGCAATATGTCACCTCTCCTCCCTAAATTTCAACCTCTCACTTTCGATGTCATTTTCAAACAACATACATGACCAGACATATGTATATGAGTATATAGTTGAAAAAGTAAAAGAGGGGGGGAATGTGACCTTAGGGGGCATATGTGGGGTTTCAAGCCGGAATTCATGCATGATCCAACCCGTTTTGATTCCATTAGGAGCTCGGTTCCTATAAAACACCAAAGTCTTTCTCATCCCTACCACTTGTTGAGTTCTCGGGTCGACCACCGTCCGATCTTTCCCCGTTGCTTTCCAATAGCCAGACGTGGTTGCGCGGTTGGTTCTAAACCCCGTGGCATACTTCCGGTCACGAAAGCTGAAGAAGTACCACTCGTTTGCATTCAACTTTGCCACCTCTTTGCATACACAAAAGAGATGGTCGATTAAAAAGAGAAATAATTACTGTTCATAAACAATACATAATTAAATCTGCTTTTGGTATCCAACATATTCACTACCTTAGTGTTGGTAAGTCTTTGTCACCTTAATGAGTTATGTCTAAGAAAGGTAATTAAGGATCTGTTTTTGGCATTACATGCTGAGGGTAAATAAAAAGAGTGGGCATTTTTCTTCTTCTTCTTCTTTTTATTTCTAGGTCACACGTTATTACAAGACCACACTCAACATTTTAGCCACTATTATATGGTGAACATGAATGAGACTGTATAAATAGGAAAGTACAGACGAGCTAGCAACGTGAAAAAAAGGAAAGAAATATACGGGCAAAGGTAAGATGTATTGCGTATGAATACAGTATGTATGGACAGTTTCTACTTTAAAAAGTAAATAAAAATACTACACGGTTCCTTGAAGAAAAACAAAGGAACAAATGCATTGAGGGGAAAGCAACCCCTTTTTATTTACTTGTGATGATTAAATTCCACGTAAACATGCAATTCCTAAGCTGTTTTTAGGGAGGGGCTAACATTTGGACTATATAGAAGATATACAGATGTCGTCTGCCTATATCATTTCCTAGGGAGAATTTTTCGGTTTACGTGTAAGTTGTGGATTTATTCCTAATATTTTTAAAACAAATATATTATTATATATATAATGATACATTAGTTTATTAAAATAATCGCAAAAAAAGATTTTGTTGTTCTAACTAATGGATCTAATTGTCGTCATTTGAGTTAGAACTAGAATTTGATTAACTTACTAATCCATAACTTAGATATAGTATAGGTTAGTAGCAAAATTTGACCTAGCGGATTTATTTACTACTATTTAAATTAGGATTAAAATTTCAAAAATATAGAGTACAAGGACTAAATCTCTAACTTACGATAAAACTAGGACTAATAATAAAATTTAACCTTTAATTTTACTTCTAAAAAAACTAATTCAACCCCATCCCTTGAATAAACAAAACAAAAATTCTAAGAGTTACATTCTGATTGGAAAATTTAATTAATAAATTTTTTTGAGGGGAACATTATCTTAATATTGTAATACATAATTTTATTAAAAGTAATGTACTAATGGGAAAAAAACACTTTAAAATGATTATATGTAATCATGATTTGATATCTATTAACACGGTTAGCCCGGACCCAATTATGAAAAGTTGGAATCTCTCACTTTTTGATTATGAGAGGAAGATACCCATGATTTTAGGCTATTGTAGTGCAAATGTGTATATATATATATATATATATATATATATAAATTATTTTTTTTGTGAATTTCATGTTAAATTCAAACAACTAATACGATTAGTATGACTCAAATCCAGATCACAGCTGGAACAACAAAAACTATTAATCATCAGACCATCACATAAGACAAAATCCTTTTTATTTTTTAAATTCTTTTTTTGTAATGTGGCACAAAACAAATGAGAGAAAAAAACAAATGAACCTTCCTTGTATGATTTAAGAACATAATCTGAAAAAGAAGACGAGTTTTTTTTTTAAAAAAAAAGCAGTACTAATTTGGGAGTACTTATCACTAAAAAAGTTGGGTTAGTGGAATTTTTGGATTGGATTGAAAAAAAAATGAATAACCCATTTTTCTAGAGGTTGAGAATGAGTATGATTATGTAAAAGATAAACCCTTTTTTCTATATATTAAAGGTTAATTAAGATGATTAAACTTGCATATATAATATTTGATCACTTGCATATAAACTATACATATATGTTTACATGCATGTGTATGGGTTTTTCTATATATCCGTGTGTGAATATTGATATTCATGTGGTTGCTTTCCCATCTTTCTCTCTCTTAAAGGAGAAAAACGTGTTGAGTCCATGTCTTAAACAGCTAACATGGCTGATGGCACCGCATGTTTGCCTCCCAGCGCCACTGTGTACGGTGTACCGGAAAACAACTCAATTGTTTCCCCACCTTCACAGTCCCATACACAGTGATCAAAAGAGAAGACCTTGAAGGGAAATTTTGTATAATTTGATAAAAAAATAACATGATAGTATGAAAGACCTACCAGGAAGCTGCCATGGTTCACATGTATGCAAATCAATTTCCACCAAAGTACCCTTCAAGACTTCCTCATTGGCTATCTTTTTGTAAAGATAATGGCAAACCAATTCCTCATCACTTGGATAAAACCTAAACCCAGGAGGCAGTGTAGCTCCAATGTCCCTTAGCCCCATATTTATGTTGCTAAGAACCCAAAAAAATCAAAAAGAAAGGTGGTGGGTGTAGGGAAAAAAAGTAGAAAAGAAAAATAAGAGACTTTATTTCTTATTCCTTGAGATCTTTGCTATGAAAGAGAGAATTAATTTAAGGTAAGAGATGGAATGGAAATGAACTAAAAGAAGAAGGGCATAGTATGGGTTCAATTAGGACTTGAGAAGAAAAAAAAAAAAGTGGAAGGTTTTATTTGTATAGCTAGTTTAAGGTGGCAATTAAGTGCCTTTGCCATTTAGAATTTCTTGCAATATTCTTTGTATATATAGGGGCAAGCCATGCTTGTATAACTAGTTAGTTATACTTGGGAAGATTCAAGAAAAACCAAATTTACAAGAAATCTAATTTATTGAGGGTGTTTTTTTTTGGAGGGTAGAGCAATATTTGATCAATGCCAATATTAATCATATTTATATATGGACAAGATCCAAAAAAAATTAATTTTTTTAGAGAAACATTCCAAAACACCCCTTTTTATCTTTGGTTTTTAAATGGATTAATATTTATGTAAAATAATTAATACCCAAGACAAAAATAAAAATAAAAATAAAAATACTATTTGAGGATTATATAAAACAATATTTGATTTATGTATTAGTGTAAACTACAAAAATAGTCACTTTTGTTTGCCTCAGATTACATTTCAGTCACTTATATTTGAAACGTTACGTTTTAGTCACTTGCTTATTTGTTTTGTTACGAAATGGTCACTCTGCCATTAAACTTCATTACCTCCCTAGCGTTAGTCCTATGTGGCAGTCCAAATGGGTTTTAATTAAATAAATTTAATTTGGACTGCCACGTAGGGCTGTCGTTAGGGAGGTAACGGAACATAACTGCAAACGATAACGTAAGTGACTAAAATGTAATCTGAAGTAAATAAAAGTGACTATTTTTATAGTTTACCCTGATGTATAATACAATAATTCCTATATTGGTATCCATTTTTTTTGAAAAACTATAACACCAAGCATACCCATGACAAAGTATTGTTCATGGTCATTATCATTTACTTTTGTTTTCATAACAATTCTACTTTATGTAGATTACAAGTTTCATTTACCTTTTTTGCATTTTTGTCTCCCATTATTTTGTTTGACTATAACTCTTTATAATTTCACTTTTTGGATTACATGAGAGTGAATCCTTTTAACTCTATAAAATGTTTAATATTTTTTTTTAAATATTTTTATTATATGTGTTCTTCTATGTCTAGTGATGGGTAACTTAAATATTCTCAAATTCTTTTGTTCAAAAGAATTATACTTTTGTTCTTATTTATTTTTATATAATTTTTTTGTTTATTCATTTATATATTTTTAATTACAAAATTATGAACATTTAATTACATATTAAATATATTTGACTTTTTACATAAAAAAGTTATATTTAACTTCAAGTAAAATTAAATATTTATATTTAATTTAATAAATATTAACTTTGATATGAATTGATTAAATTATTTTAAGTAAAATTAATTAGATTATATTAATTGAAAAGGCTTACATATATTAATTGAAAATACATTATGTATAACATATGATTATATTAGAAATATAGTGTGATTTATAAATTAATTAGTAATAATTAAATTACTTTTAACAACTATTTATTTTTTATTGAAAATTATTGAATATAAAGATGGAATATAATAAAAATAAATAATATAATAATTAGTTATTATTTAATCCAGCTTTACTGGAGATTTTTTAATTCCACAAATAGAATTAGATGAGCGATATGTACCATTTTCGATCTTCAAAACCTTGCCGTTAAAATTAAAAAAATGAAAAACTTCACTAAAAATGTATAAAATAATAATCTTAACCAAAAAAATTATATCACATTATCAAATATATTTAAATTATTTATTATATTTAATACTTAATTAATATTTAAATTTATTTCAATCCAAGAACTAATTCAAGTAATAAAAAACCTTATTAAATTACAGACTAAATTTTAATTCAATTGACATTATTATTGTTGTAACAGCATGTAAATATCGAGGGAAGTTATAATAATTTAAAATTTGTATAAAAAGAATCTCGAAAGTTGATTATTTTTTTTTTAGTTTCACTATTACAATACATTCATAGGTACAATACAAGTATAGATATATATCTAACTAATACCAGATTAGTAAAAATACAAACGAACGAAAAATGAAACTAAACCGAAAAGAATTAAACAAAATCTAAACATAACATACATACATCGTCATTATATATAATAAAATTGTATTAACTTTTACCTTAACCAGTAATCGAAAGTCACGGAAATCGGAGCTTTTAGCATTGATGAAATAAGGTGCAGAGAATATTATAGTGAGTTATTTTATTTCGAAAAGGAAAAGACATGAAACTGGAAGTAGAAGTCTTGTACCGAATTGGTTACAAGGAGACAAAAATACTTGGTTTCATTCGCTGTAATAATGGATAAAAAAAAATTATTCGTCTAATTTTTAAATCCGGAATTATTTTATAAATCTTTCCTATTATATTATTTATGGTCACTTTTTAATTATTTAATAATATTTTAGTAATTTTTTCATGTCATTAATATATAATTTTAGTTTTTTTTTTACCAAGAACCCAGAATTATGTATGAATGACATGGAAAAAATTGTTGAAATATTATTAAATAATTAGAAAGGGACCATGGATGATATGGTTGGAAGGGTTCATAAAATAATTTCTCGTATGAATGACATTGAAATATCATTAAATAACTGAAAAGGAAATGGTCCATAAAATAATATCTCGTATGGATGACATGGAAAAAATTATTGAAATGTTAATAAATAATTAGAAAGAGACCATAGATGATGTGGTGGAAAAGATCTCAAAAATAATTTATCCCTATAAAAGTATAATAAAATATTAAAAATTATACTCACGTTGATTTTTTAATAGAATAAAAAAGTACACTGTGAGTGTACCAAATACTAATCGATATTATTAAAAATATATTATAAAAAAATAGTAAATATTAAAATATTTCACTCATATGGGTGTTAAATAATTAAAAGAAAATGGAAAATTAGAACAATAATGAAATGGTCGGACAAGAGCATGGGGTCATATTGATATTATCATGGACATCTATAGAAAGGGTTCAAAAGACCTTATGTCCCCGACCACGTGAACCATCTGATTGCTCTTAACAATAACATAGACAACTCAAGCAAAATAAAATAAAATAAAATAAAATAAATCATTAAAAATTAATAGCTGGAATAATAAGAATATTATTATTAGTAGCTAATAATCGTCCACTTCCGATCCCATGATCTGTTAAAATTTAGGTCACATAAAGAAAAAATAGAAATCAGTGGGCCTGATTGATCTGGGGTCCACTAATGACGAACGACGTCAGACCCATCATTTATAACTGAAAATACACCCAAATTATTTAATTATTCATACATTAATTACTTTGGGTTGGTAAACAAATCATTAAGCCTCGCCATATTAATATCATATACTTTTAAAAAATGTAATTTTGCATGCGGAAGAATGGTGTTGTTATCGATCTTAAGTGATGTGTTGAGTTAACTTGTGACACCAATATGGACGAAATTAGAAAAGTTTTCTATTTTAGGACGGGACGGGACCTTGCCAGCCCCCTAGTTTTACCCGTGAACACCAACTCAATCAAATACATTAATATATATATCTATTAATACTTTTACTATATGCATATTTTTATTAGTTTTTATTCAACCGCAAGTAGCATTTCATGGTACATTTCTACAATTGACCTAAACCAAAAGCATACAAGAAATTAACTTAAACAAAACGTAAAGATAGTTATAAGTTTATAAATGAAGATTTGAGTGAGGAATGGTAGAGAAGACATAATAATTAAAGAAAGTGAAGACAAAGGGATGTTTGTCATAACATGTGGGATTCTGATGATAATAATGAAGGGGGGATAGTGTATATATAGTATATGGGGAGTGGATTGGGTTCACCAACACTTCTGTTCCATGCATTTTCCTTTAATAATGGTAGTATATGTGTTCGGTATTTTCATGAGTAGGATAAGACAATATATATATTTGACACTTCATCATAAAAAGTGGACATTTCACCGCAAAAATGGATACATTCCTCGTGGTTTTGGCACTCCCATGGACATGAAATCAAATTAAAAAGAAGTTTGGTCCACATTTTCTCTTTTCATCCATATATTTCACTCCCTTTCACTTTACTCCTTTCATTTTATATTTTGAATTACTCAAATAACATTTGATTGAGTGTCTTCATGTGATGGGGGGGGGGTGGATTGTGCAACTTCCTATGATGAGGGATTACATGATATTGGTAGTAATCACTTTCCGATGCTTAAGTTAATAATTTGACGGTGAAAATAGAATGGAAGATGGTCACATACCAGATCAATAAAGGGAGTAGTCTTTGGATCAAGACATATGAACAAATAGTTAAAAGTACTATGGAGCTTTTGTCCTAGGTAGACTTGATTATAGGTTGGGTCATTCGTCTAGGTTTGAAGATTCGTTTGAAAAGTGAGAGGATTTGAGTAAAAATATAGACTCGAAAAATGGGTTTAGATAAAAGATTTTTTTGGCTCGGGCCTGACCCGAATCACATGTCTATTCTTTTTTTTTTTTGTACTTTCAATTTGTTGGAGAACATTTATTTTAATATTTTTAGTGTATTTGATGTATTATATTTTTTAATATTATTTTTGTATAGAAATAATAATCTAAAACATATATTACAGTCTGGCTGAGTTGGGTTTAGTTTTTAACATGGACTAGGCTTGGGCAAAATTTTAGGCCCATTTTTTGAGTCAGGCCTAAAAAGCGGGCTTAAAATTATGCATCAGCCTGACCCATGATCATATCTAACTAAGAGTCAAGATTGCATTTTGCATCCTTTACTTAAAAATTGGGTAAATTAGTCCCTATTTATTAAATCAAAGAGCAAATTGGTCATTTCTATTAAAAATTTCATCAATTTCTACTGTTAAATATTGACACGTGTAACTTTATGTTTATACAATCAACCACGCCAGTTTTTAGCAGTATAAATGGACAAAATTTTTTAATAGAAAAGACTAATTTACTCTTTGATTTAAATCTGACTTCTAATATAAAAACCTTCGTAGTACTTTTATCAAACAAGCGTTATCCCTTCACGAGAGCTTATTTTCTTTATTTTATTCATTATAATGCTTGATTGAAGTATCAAAAAATGTTTCGGAATATAAAAAAATCCAAAACCCTATTGAGATTATGAAATATATTAAAGAAATTAAAAAAATCTAAAAAAATAATTAACTTAAACATAGAATCCCCACTAGATATCGAGTGGTAGAAAGTGTATGTAAAGCTTGAAAGTCAAAAGTAGGTCACTTGGTTTTCTCATTTATGAGATTTGAACGTATAGTCATTATATTATACATAATAATAATAATTTTGGAAGTAGCCTAAATTCACGGAGACATGGTAACGCTGGCATACGACATGTGGTCCACACATTAAGGTACACGTCATTAGGGGCGAATGACGTGTAGATTATTCTAAAGGAAAATCATGGCGAAGAGAGAACCCTAGCGATGGGATAATAATTGGGAAGGCTTCTAAAAGAAGAAGATAATAATTGAAAAGGGGTGTGGAATTCTAGGGTTAGGGTTCTAATTTTTGCCAAACAAGGGAAGTAAGTGTTAGGTGTTGGTGTTTTTTGACGTTGGAGGATGAGTGACGGCTTCTTATTCCTCTTTCCAACCAATAATTTCCGTTCCCCCTTTCCCCTCTTTTGCCTTTCCTTCCTTTTTAACATCTAATTGGTAAATTTTGGATACATCATTTTCTTATTATTCCCTTCATTTTATAAACCCTTTTTTAATATCTTTATACAACATTAATCCATGGGTTAGTGACTCGATTACGTAAATGACATTGTATTTTTTTACGTAAACTAGTTAACCCCTTGATTCTATTTGTAACCCCTTGACTGGTTTTTCAATATTTTTACTGTAACTCTATAAGACACTTGTTAACACTTGATCTAACTTGTAAAATTTAAAAACTCCACTGGTAGTGCAACAAATAATTTTCCTTAATATAAATAGGGTGAGTATTTGGTACACTAATAGTGTACTTTTTTTTTTATTTCACAAGCAATCTTAAAAAACTATAAAATCTAAAAATTCCACAAATAATAATATGAACTTTTGAATGAATAGTCTAATCAAACCCAGACTCAAATTTAAATCATTTTAAAATCATAGCTTAACCCGATCCAACCCGACTCTACTTTTACCATAATATTCACAAATTCATAATTTTATACAATTCTTCAAAAAAAAATTAGGGGACATTCATTCATTGATAAAACACCAATCTCTTTCAACTCATCCCCAAAATTTAGTTTTCCTTCAATACATCTTCCAAAAATTCAATCTCTCATAATTGGTAATATATAATTATGTAAAGTGGAGGTCAACCGAGTCATCCATACAACTCAGCCAATCAGATTGCACAACTCAGCTAGCGGGCTCCCTCCGGGAGTAAGCATGTGCCGGAACCCCCACGTGCCCTTCTCTACTCATCATTCGCCACTTGTTCTTTTGAACCTACGATTTGGCGCCATTGTTATCATTTCATCATCCATCTGTAATAATTACGCTGTAAATACCTATACTTTTCTTAATTTCAAATTTTAATCCCTATATATATATATATATATTAAAATTTAATTCTTTTATTTCTTCAAATTTTGAAATTCAAGTCCAGTTGTTAACATTGTTGAAATTATTTTGTTAAATTTAAGTTTATTAAAACATTAATTTTTTAGTTACATAGCTAATCCATGGGTATTTTTTTTGTTATTTCAAAATGTCTAATCAACAAATTTAACAAAAGGGTTTCAACAATGTTAACAATTAGACTTCAATTTTGAAATCTAAAAAGTAGATGAACAAAATCCCTAAAACTAAAAAGTATAGAGACTAAATTCTAAATTTATTTAATTTCTTATTATGTCTATACATTTATGCATTCACATTTATGTAATAATTTCAATGATTATTTAAGTTGACGAAAGAGGGATAAGAGTTTAGGAGAAGTATCGATTTCAGATTGAAAAGAATATTTTTATATATATTTTATAATTATTTGCATTTAATATATAATGTTATGATTATAAATACAAGAGATTACTTAAAAAAAATCAAAGTATTTATATTTATTTCTAATTATTTTTTAAAAATATTAATTTATTTATGTCGCATTTTTGATGTTGTTTACTAATCATGTATGAATTCGTACATTAATTTTTTTTTAACTTCACGAAATTCGATGAAATTAAAAATTTAAATATGGTAATTATTTATGATGAGACTCGAAACCTGGATACTTAAGGATTTAAAGCCTTGATATTTATAATAATGCTAACACTTAGAGCTGTTCAGACGGTTAACCGAACCGAATTGGTATTAATCGAATTAACCAAAATTTTTAATTATTTAACCGTTAACCGAAGTGAAATATTTCGAATAATTCGATCGGTTAGTTGAATTAACCAAAATTTATATATATTTGTATTTTGTTTTTTTTTTGTTAAAACAAGTATAAAAATTAAAAATAAATAAATTGATAATGTTTATTTGACAGAATTAATTGAATTAACCGAATTAAAACTACATATAATTTGTATTATTAATTATTAAGTTCGGTCAATTACCCGATTTTAAACCGAATTAACCGATAACAGAACTTCCAAAAAATCATTAATTAACCTCCGATCGAATCAGATTGATTCAATCGATTAATTCAATTTTAACTGAAATTTAAACACCCCTAACTAACAACTTATTAATACTTTCCTCACTAAGGATGAATTAGAGGTACTAAAAATCAAACTAGTTAGAATTTATTCTTTATTCATGAAGAGGTTGAGTTAAACCATAGGTTATAAGCATAATTAAAAAATACACTATCAATTATTTAGTTAAATATATAAAAAAAATTGTGTTAAACTTATATATTGTTAAAATTTGAAGTTCAAAATGATTATAAATTATTTAAGTAATAAAAATTAAGATCTATTTTAAAAATAAATTTTATATTATTATTTTTTGAAATTATACAAAAATAAAATTATTAGAAATAGGCATTTAGAATAAACTTAGGTAAATAATTTGTCTAGATTTGAATAAGTATGGACAACCACTTGTCGAATTTCATTATAAATATAAAATAAATAAAATAAAATTCCTAAAAATCAAGAGATTTTTAAAAATAAAAAAAATGAAAAAGGTCTAAATACAAATTTATTTTAAAAAATAATTTATTTATTAATACTTTTTGAAAATATAAGAATATATATATATATATATATATATATAATTACTAGACATACACATTCAAAACAAATTTAGACAACCATTTCTCGAGATTCATTATGCAAGTGAAATAAAAAATAAAATTCCTAAAATCTTATTTTTTTAAATTTCTTTTAGGACATGTATCAACATTCTATTGATTACGAACCCAAAATTTACGGATATTAATCAAATACTCTTAAAATGTATCAACTTAATTAACCATTTTTTAATTTAAGTATCAATTTTTCAAATAATTTTTACATTATCTCAAATGGGGTCAACCTCAAGCCAGCTTATGCCACTTTTTCCATTAAAAATATTAAAATTTATTTTTAATTAATAGTTATACCTTTTTATAATTAAATATAAATATAAATAATATATTTTATTGTTAATTAGAATTTTCATTTCACCTAATTTGAAAATACTTACAATAATAGAAGGAATTTTCATATCTGTTTTTTAACACAATGTTTAGAATTACCCATAAATAGGAAGACAATGCGTTTCAGTGTACTCGAACCCACGTCCTCCTGCACTAACAGCAATACCCATACCATTCAAACTAAAACTCAAATTTAGGGAGAACAAAACTCGATTCGATTCGAAAAAATAAAATAAAAATTTGAATTTCGAATTATTCAAATTATTCGAGTCAACTCGATAAGTAATTCAAGTTTTGAGTTCGAATTGAATTGAATTTTACAGTTTGAATATCTCAAATAATTCGAATAACAAATTGGTATAAATATCCTTTTGGTCCTTATCAAATTTGAAAATGAGCAAATTGGTCTATCTCAACAAAAATTACAAAATAATTCAAAATATTTTTCAAAAATTCCAAAATATATATTATTAAAAAGTTATAACAAATTCTAAAAAATATATAAAAAATAAAAAAATTAGAATAATAATTTTGAGATCTAAATAAGATAATTAATGATTAAATTTATCATAATATAGTATTGTTATTATTATTTTGTTTTGAAAAAGTTTTAAAATATATATTGTTTCAAATTTACATGCTCTAACATGGAATTAGTTATACTGTAATAAGATTTTAATGTGACATGTTTAATTTTTTAATTTCACTCGATTCTATTTGACTCGACTCAAATTTCATTTTACTCGATTTAATTCAAAAAAATTTCAAATCGAGTTAGGATAATAAAATAAGACTCGTCAACTTGATTAACTCGAAATTTTTTCACTCAATTGTCAATCGAATACTTACCCCTAAACTCAATAAAAAATCATCGGAGCGTTGCTCTGCTCTTTTGATTGTTATGCCTTTCATAGTATACACTAGATGTATATTCCTTCCATATCTATACTGTATCTTTTTTATTCTTTTCATATTTTCTTTGTGATGACTGCATGATTTTGTTTAAAATTATATTCCCAGAAAACTTAATTTTCTTCTATATAAATTATTATCTAAAAAGGATGTTTGAGACACAAACCCAGGCAGCTGGGGGGACTCACTTCTAAACATTATCTTTTTAAAAAAATAAAGTAATTATAAACAGATAAAGTTGGCCATGTCATGATGAAATGGCAGAAACATTTTTATATCCACTTTACCCTAATCATCAAGAAACGCAATAACTTTTGGAAATATCTTTCTTATAATTTCTCCAGTCCTCCTCTAATCCAAAATATTTGTAAAAATCCACCCCTACTTTTGCATAACTTTTTCAAAGAAAAATCTTTACTTTAAAATATAATACGGGTCCTTGTAATTTTTATAAATTTAGAATTAATCCATGTATAACTTCTTGCCTGCATGAAGTTGAAATCGCTGGTTAGTCATATGACGGTGAATTCATTCCCAGGCCTTGTACATACTGCCCATCACACTATGGAAGTTGGTCATGCCCGAAATCATTACTTTAACCGCAAGAAGGGGATGCCGAAAGTAGGGCTAGCGACAGGAGTGAAGTCGTAACAAGGTAGCTGTACTGGAAGGTGCGGCTGGATCACCTCTTTTTTAGGAAGGGCTAATGCTTGTTGGATATTTTGGTTTGACACTACTTCACACCAAAAAAGAAGCGAGCTACGTCTAAATTAAATTTGGAGGTGGAAGCCTTCTTTAATTTCTCAACGGTGAAGTAAGACCAAGCCCGTGAACTTTTCTTAAATTTGTTGTTGTGACATTTTGAAATAAAAAGTTACTAGATATGTAATTAAAAAACTAACATTGCAATGAACCTAAATTTAATATAGTAATTTTAATAATATTAACAATTAAACCTAAATTTTAAATTTTAAAATATAAAAAAAAAACTAAATTCTTAAAATTTTCAAATATAAAAAAAATTACAACAAAATTTAACTTTTTATCTTTACATTTAACATTAATTTATGGTACGTAGATGAGATGTTTGGTGAATGGTGTGACTAAAATAATACTATTATCATTCGACTTTATCAAGAAACAAAAGTTTTCCTTTTTTTTTTTAAGCCAATAATCGTATATATTTATGGTTTAGCTTTTTGGGAATCCATACGTGTATTAGATTTGGTATCTTGATTAGATTTTACTCCATTGATATTGTTGTTATTGTTAGGAGGAAGCGCGTTTTATCTTCTTATTTAAGAGTTGAGAATGGATTATAAATAATTTTAAATTTTGTATAAAAAAACAAAACATACAATTATATATATATTAGATTATGATAATAACAAATGAGGTTTTATTGTAAGGTAAAGATATTGATATTATTATTCAATTAAATTGATATTTACTTTAGACTTAATCTGAAGGCCCACTCGAAAAGCGAGAAGGTTTGGGCAGAAATATAGGTCTGAAAAATGAGACCTGTCGAGTAAGCTTTTTTGGCCCGGACCTGGGTCGGCCGGCACGAATTTGGAAAAAAAAAACTGCTGCTTTTTGCTACTATTTTCACTGTTTTTGCTACGTTTTGGTGTCGTTTCGCTATTATATTATTACTATTTTGTTGTATAGCTCTTGTTTTTTTATTAATTTTGCTACTATTTTAGATATATTTACTTGCTAAGTTGCACCTATCTTAGTGTTATTTAAGTATAAATATCTTTTATTTTACTCTCAATTTGTTGAAAAACATTTATTTTAATGTTTTTAGTGTATTTGATGTATTATATTTTTTAAATTTATTTTTATATAAAAATAGTAATAATAAATTTAATACGAACTGGACTCGAGTTTTAGTATTTTTATTAAGACTAAACCGAGCCTAAAATATCTATTAAAACCCGTTCCGATCCATGGTCACCTCTACTCATGACATCAATTCAACCAAATACTAAAAATAAAAATGTTTCCCACCTTCATTTTTTTCCCATCCTTTAAACTCAAAAATATTATTAGATTTGTTGTTTCCAAGTGTAGAAATTATACAATGCATATATTTCAATCATAAATGAATCATTAATGAATATAGGAACAAAGGAGACTATTCCTCTCTCTTCTTTTTGTCAACAAAGCTATGGTAGAATCGAATTACAATTTGTTGAACTGTTGCATCATAAGGAATTTGAAGTTGGGCTGAGAATTAAAATTTTTTTTAATAAAATTTTATGTCTTTTTCAAACTTATAAATAAATCATTTATTTATTTTTTATAAAAATATGTGGAACAATATCAAAAGATTCGGTTGATAGCTTGAAAACGCAGGAAATTGATATCTACAAGTATAAGCATCGTTGATTACGCAGCCATGGATGTGATTGGCAGTCGTAAAACAAAATTCCGACAATTGTATTTAATAAGCATTCATTTATTATTTTTTTTCACATTTTTTTAATTAACACAAAACTATAACTACGTTATCTCTGGGGGTTTTTTATTATATATTTTTTAAAATTTATTTCATTATATATATGACAAGCAGAGCATATGTGTGTTTTTTTTCTAGCAAGATCTGTTATAAATAGAGACAAAATGAGTTGATGTATTGGTACAGGATTTGACGCGTATACGACCAACGGTGACGTTGCATGCTTCATTGGCAGACAGCTAGGGGAAATTATATGTAACAATAATTAATATAGAAAAATGAAGAAGCTAGGTTTTTTTTTTTTGGTGTTTTTTTTATTACAGAGATAGCGTGTAAGGGGAAGTGTTTTTAGGGTTTTTTTTTTTTTTTCATTTTTAACTCAGTGAAGACGCCATCGAAATCTTTCTTTCTTGTTCTTGTTCTTCTTAAATTTTATTTTATTTTTGCTTTAAATTGTTGAGCGCCGCAAATGTTGTTTTAATAAATGAGCAAAGCCCCCACAAATTGAGAGAGACACCCATTTTTGTAATAATTTTTTTTTTTTTGGCAAATAACAGAATCTCATGCATAATAATCACATGAAGAATTCTTTTTTTCTTACTTCCCAATCTCAAAAGACCCACATATCCAGATTGGGTTTTCTTTTTTCTTCCTAATGGATTAAATTGCTGCCCCCACTCTTCATTATTCTGAAAAATGCAAAAAAATAAAATAAAAAAAAATAAAAGAAAGAAAGAAAGCTTTGATTTGATAAAGTTCACTTGGTATGGAGTGGAACCTGACAGCTATTGTTCACCTAAATGTATTTGTAAAAAATCACTGAATCATTGGCTTTCAAGCTGTTGTTTTCAACCCCTCTCTAGCCCCCTTCCCCCCCTATGCCCTATTTTCAGGTTAAAGTTAAACTAAAATCACTTAAAAACTGTTGAAAACCCAACCCTTTTTTTTTTTATTGAAGTTAGACACAGTTTTTTATCCCTAATAATTAAGCTGGAGATTTTCCCTCTTGAGATATCTACCTGTATGCTTTCATTCCATGTTCAATAATGGAGAAAGAGAAAAATTAAATCATGTAGGAGAAGGGGAAAGCTAGCAGATTCAACACTAGCAGCTGCCAAAGTTGCTGCCACCGTACTCATAATAATCCCAATGAACCAAATGACAATACTTAGTTTTAAATTTTTAAAAGTAAATCCATTTAGATGTGTTGAGGGATTGGTTGAAACCGTTATCTGCTAAGCAATCAATTGAATTTTTTAACAGATGTATTAATTTCGGGATTTTTATACTTGATTTTATTTTTGAGTTTTTGTCTCTCATTCTAAATCTTACCAAGATCAGATGCTAAACATTTCCTTGATAAATTATCTAATTGGACTCTAGTAAAATATTTCCATTCGAGGGTCTAATAGATTGCTCAACAGACTATACTTCAAATAGATGAAAAAATAGATAGTATAATTATATATGTCCGTGAAGTTTAAGCTAAGAACGATCATTAGTCTACACTGATCTTCTTCTGTCAGCTTTCTTTTCATTTTCTGAGAAAATGAACTCTCCGTATCAGGGAAAAAAACATTACACGACCCCTAAAAAAGATGACATGTTAGATGGTTTGAAGTTTACTTGTTGTTCAAAGACAGGAGACGCGTGTCCTTGTAATGCTTGGTTGTCGATCAACATTGACAAATAATAAAGATGTTTTTATTATTTTTTTCTTTTTATCACAAGCAAAATATATCAATCAATGTGAGATTCTATGTAAAAATGGCCTATCAATAAAGAGTAAAGAAGCATCTGCAATGAAGGTGGGGGCCGGGGCCATAATAGATCATGCTCTTAGCTTAGTAACATCTGTAACTCCTTGATTGCACTTTGGATTGAACTCTGGGATCCATACCCTAATCTAAAACCAAAACTAATGGCCGAAAATTACCCCCATTTTTTTTTTTTTTTGTTTCTTAGACCACATTAGTGTTTTGTCTTTGGTAGATAGCTCATCATCTGAACTAACGTACTTCAATCAAACCCAACTTGTTGTCATTGCAATTTAATTTCTTCTACTCAAGCAATTAATCTCATTGTTAGATTCATCAAACACCTTGAGTGTTTAATCACATTGTTAGACCATGAGCTTTGAACCCAAGTTTTAGTCAGGTCGGTTCATACAAGTCGGATCTAACAAGTTTAAAACTATGTGTCATTAGATATCTATAACAAATTCTCCTATTTTTAGATTGAAAGATCTGATCACATACGAGTATCATTAGATAGCTATTGGAAGTGTTGTAACGTTGGATATAACACCTTTTACTGTGTAAAACCATGGAGAGTAAACATGATATTACATCAGAGGAGCCACTCAAATAAACAAAAGAATTGCCAATTATAACTCAAGTCATTCTAGGATCTCCAATGATTACTACGGGTATGATGTTGTACACCTTTTTGTACAAGCTTGTAAGCTCGCCTAGCACTTTAAAACCTTTCTCTCGAAATTTGTATAAACTCCTCTCTCGAATAGTCAATTATGCTCCAAATGCATCAATTGGAAACTCGTTTTTTTTTATACAAATAAGATTAAACAAGAATGATTAAATGAACTCCTCTATCTACTTCCAAAATGCGTATACCAAGTCTTCTATCACAAACCATCTTAGCTAAGTCATCTGCAATCTTATTCTCAAATGTGTCATTATATTGAAACAAATTTAGTTTAAAAATGATTTTTTATCATAGAGAGATAAAATTAAAATTTTAATAACCGATTCAGTTTGTGATATTTATAACAATAGTTTGTTTTTCTTGAAAAGTACTTTTGCTTTGTGTGAGATGAATTCTAGACGTTCATGGCTTTCAACCGAACGACCTTCTCCACTATTTTTATACCACGAATCACTTCGAGTGTAGGCTCGAATAATCACGAATCAAACACAAAATCAGAAACAATTTCTTACTTTCAGTAAGAAAGTAATTCTCTCTCAATAAAAGACAGTAGAATTGTTATTCCCATAAAATAGAATTTATACATAGAAAATAAATTTCTCATTAATTTCAAGTAACAATATCTCAAAGTTGTGTGTTTATTTTTAGCCCTGCCAATGCCATCTATTTATAGGTAGAAATAAGAGAATCTTATCTGAATTATTAGAATATAAATAATACTTATCTAATAGAAAAACCAGTCCCTTAGTTCAACCAGGAGAGAGGGGTTTTGGGCCTCTCTTGTATTGGGTACAATTATATGTGCTTCCTAGACTTTTAACTCAACTAGTACATGTTTTTCTATTTCTCAAAATAAATATTATTTATTAAATTATTTTAATTAATTAGTTTTTCATTTAAATAATTTTTTGCAACTCAATTCTAATTATGTTAAAATCATGACAATTTTACTGTAAAAGAATCTATAAAGAAATATATTTAATTTCCAAATTCAACGAATTCTTAATGATCAATTAATTTAATTCCATTTTTGAACTTAAATTAATTAATTAATTAATAATTAAAAAAACTTAAATTAATCCTCGGGTTATTTCCATAATTAGTGAGAAACCACATTCATTTTCGAATGTAACTCATTTCTCTAATATTATCATTTCCATCCATTTTTGTTCATTTGATTCTAATGGAATTTATTTCTGGTTTCAACAACCTAGCGGAGGAACTGATTGGACATATGTAATTAGGATTCAAATAATTTATAATTAAGTTTCAATTTTTCGCCTATTAGTTATAAACTCATTGATGCGTTACGAAACAAACTAAAAATTTGAATAAGGCAAGTGCACTTATCAATTAATAGTATAACTATTGTGAGTAAAGATATCGTTCTTACGAAGACTAAAAGTACTAGTAATTACTATTATTTAATTGAATAAATTGAGTGATTGATTAAAAGCTAAAATTAACTAAATTAATTAACTAACGAACACGACAAAGAACAATCAAGAAAATTATCGAATAATAACCAAGAAGTGAAACAATACCCAAGAAAGAATTCACATAAATTACATCTGTCACTTTTAATCTAAATTATGCAATTTCTTTACTTAGTATCTTGATTCGTAGAAATCCCTAAATTATACTAATATCTCTTTCGAGAATAAGAGCAACTACTCTAGGTTAATTAATTGAAATTTCTTTCTAATTAAAACTCATATTATCGCATTAACTCGTAATATGGATTCCCCTATTAGATTTGACTCTAATCCGGTAGATTTATGTCATCCTCTTCCTAGGATTGCATTCAACTCCACTCAATTACGCAAGATCTACTCTTAAACATGATCTATTCTTCCTCTAATTTAAGCACATCAAACATGGATCAATAATCTAGTATTATCAAACTAAGAATTAAGCACACATAATTGAGAATAAGATCTAAGTATCTATTGCGTAAAATGAAAATTAAAAAACATAATTCATCATAGAATTCATCTCCCATAGGTATTTGGAAAATTAATTCATGCTTGAAAATAAATACATCTAAAACACAATATAACCCAAAGAAAAAAGAAACTCATGATAATCTCCTAAGAAATCAAATGGGAATCTTCAATCTTAATGTTTTCTTTAATATTCTATGACAACTCAACTCACTTCTACCTTCTTATTTTTGTCATATATACGTCTTAGAATGCCCATAAAACCTAAAAATCACGATTTTCCTCAGTTTAAAGTGCAAATCCGCGAAATCAATATAGCCTACCACATGGTTGTGTGGTAGCCTGTGTGGGTCACACGATCGTCTAGCCAAGCCTTGTGGAATGGGTCAACCCTGGCTCATGTAGTTTGTTTTGATATTTTTTTATTTTCACTCATTCTAATCCCAAGTGCTTTATAAAGCATAAAAACATGAATTTAAAGGATTAGGAGCATAAAATTCACAATTAACATCTAATTATCATCTAAAAACACATTAAGAATAAGGTTAAAATATGATACTTTAAACATTTATGAAATATTCTCACACTTAAGTGTTTGTTTGTCCTCAAGCAAAATCCTCAACCCACATTCAAGTTAACTTTCCTCAATTTATTATTTTCACCGATAATATCCTAGGATAATCCACAAATAATCATGCATTGAAAATTCAAACTAAAATGACACTAAAGAATAAAAGCAATATAAGAAAAAAAATTTAAAGCACAAAAAACAAACCATAAGCGTCTCCACTATCTTAATAATTACTTGAAATCCAAACTCAACAAGAATTAACACTCTCACTAAGATTCACTCAAAGCACTTAAAGTGTTTAACGTTCAAGTAATTTGCACTCAATAGTCAAACGAGAAATATTATTACTATAAGCTTGCTTGAAAATCAAATCTCCACCACTAAAGAAATGAGATGGCACACCAATCAAGAGGTCTTCACAAGGTTGTACTAGGACTTAGGTTAAGGGAATGAAAATGTTAGAAAAGTTAGTTACAATCGAGAGTTGAGTTGATAAGTTGGCAAACTAGAACAAATCAGTTGCTGAATTAAAAGAGTTTACATCAATAAGAAATAAATAATGAAGACTAGGTTTTCAATAGAATATGAAACTAACGATTCAAGCTCAATCAATTTTTTTTCTTTTTCTTTGAGAGTAAAGTAAAATTCAGCAATGCAAATAATGAAATATATTCAGGCAATTAACCAAATCAAATCTCGATAGAAAATGAGTCAATAGGAAAAAAATTTACAACATTGATATGGATGACGAGTTAACATTAATGGGTTAAAAAAATGTGTTAGAATCAAAGAGGTTTACTAAGGAATAATACAACAGGTAAGATGTTTAAATGTTAGGTGGGCTAAATCCTAAGTGTCTTTATCATCTCAGTATATCAAATCAATAATGTGGTATCGACATGTGTAACCGAAGCAATTTCTAGAATAACAAATCAAGTTGACATACTTACAACTAAAAATAAAATGAGCACGAAAACAATATGTAATACCCAAAATTTTACCCGGCCCAATTGAACCCAAAACCAAATGTCAATCGGCCCAAAATACAAATAGAGCCCAAAAAAAAAAAATAAACTAAACCCAATAAATAAAATAAAAGCCAGCCCAAAAGGCCCGTATTTTTTGAGAAGAATTTTAGGGTTCAGAAACCCTAAAATCCTTCAGCCGCCGCAACCCCACTAGCCCCCTTTACTGGTGCGCCGCTCTCCACTATCGTTTGCCCGCCACTGCCGCTCCACTACCTGCAAAAGAAGGTAACCACGACAGCAATCCAAAAAGCAGAGGAAAACAAACAAAAGGAATCTATTGTGTTTTCTTATTCCACTTCAGATCCGGTTATAAAAACCAAATGGAAACATTGTAACGGGGGTTCCGATTCGAAATCTTTACAAGGAATTTCAGCAATAAAAAAAAAAACAAATTAATACAGAGAAAACAGCGAGTAAAAGGTTTCTTTCTCTTCCTTTTCTCCTCAAATTCGCACGCATATACCTTTATATTTATAACCCTTTTTTTTTCTTCGTTCTTCCGATCTCAAAACACACATACATATATTTCATAAAAATAAAAAAAAGGGGAAAAGGGAAGGGTTTACCTTTTCCGGCCACCGCTCGCGGTGGCCGGCACGGCGGCATCAACGGCAGTTCGAGTTGCCGGAAATCGCCCTCCTTCTGCCCCTGCAGAGAAAATGAAAAGGGGTTAAAGTTTTTTTTTTAAAATCTGTTAAGAAATGATTTTTTGGGCTTAATTTTTCCTATATATATATACACATCAAAACGACGTCGTTTTGGTCCTTGCCTTTCAACACCAAAACGACGTCGTTTCACCCCCCAAGATCCGCGTGTTGACCCGACCCGCCTAGGATCCGCGTGTTTTCGGCAATTGGGCTAATTGCCCTTTTGGTCCTTCGGTGTTTTTTCCCTTTTAAATCAAGTTTCTGTTATTGCTACATTTACCCCAGTATGTTTAGTTCTGTTCAAATTTAGTCCCTAATCAAACGCTGCACAGGAGTCTAGGGATAATTTCCTTTCGGGGTCCCCTTTCTTTCGCGCGTATTTCGAATAGGTCCCTTCCCTTTTTTTTTATTGCGAATTGACCCCTCAAAATTACCCCTTTAATCCAATTGGATCCTCTTTTAAATATTTTGTAATTATATGTATTTTATTTTTTTATATTATTATTATTATGTTATTATTACTATTAGTGTTATTATTACTATCATATTATTATGCCTATTATTACTATTATTATATTATCGCACATGCATAGTATTGTTATTTTTATTATATTTATGTTATTATACTATACATACATAATATTATTATTATTACTACTTATTATCATCATCTCTATTATTATATTTCCTATTATTATCGTTATATTATTACTATATTAGTATACTTTATATATTTTATTATTACTACTATTACCACCTTTATTATTATTTTTATAATTTGTTTACTCTACATATCTTTGTATGTCACTACTTCTATTATTATTATACTATTATGTGTATATACATACTTACTATGTTATTATATTTATTATCACTATATCATCATTGTCACTATCGTATATATTACGTACATTATTATTATTATTATTATTATTATTATTATTTTGTGTTTATATTATTATCTTGTACATATTTGTGTTATTATGGTATATTATTATTTGTACATACTAACCTTATTATATTGCTATTATTACACGTATATTAATATATGGTATATATATTTTTATTATTATTACTATGTTACCATCTTCATATTATTATTACTAGATTATTATCATCACTACTATATTTATATTAGTATATTGTATATATATTTTCTATTATTACTATTATTACTATTATTATTCTTATTATTATTTTTGTTTATATTATACGTTGTACATTGTTATGTATTGTTGCTTGTATGTATTAACTCCGTTACTACTATTATTACCACATTTGTATTATTATACTATATATTTTATATCATTATTAATATTATTATTTTTATTATCACTATGGTATTATTATTATTACTAACATGTTATTATTACTACTTGCATATATAGTTATTATTTTATTATTATTATATTAACACTATTGTTATTACTAACTATTCTATCATCTATTATATTTACTTTCTTCATTGTTAGTATTTTCATAATTATATTTTCCTTTGGTATCTACACTCGTAACTATCATTATTTGTTGTTCATATTTCATTTGTCATCATCATCACCTCGACTCGTTCACCTTTACTTTATTTCACCTTCGTCCTTTATACGTCATTTATATTAGCGATTTATTGCCATGTTTTTATGCACATCTGTATTGTAAATTTTTTTTATTAGAAATTTGTGTTATATTGATCTTTGCTCGGTACAAAATTGTTCCTCATCGTAAAGGTAATGTTCTGTATTTAGAAATTCGAGAGATTGTACCCTAAAGTATTGGGTTGCAATTTTCTTGTTTAATCTAAATAACCGGATATCCTTTTAACAAATATATTTTTAACAAAAAAGTTCATTCCCGGGAACTTAAAATCATCGTGTCCTAAAGTAGTGGATGTAATGATTTAATTCCTTTGGAACGAGAAAGTCTTGATTTTTAATTCGAGAAAACTATGGGATAATCTCGGATTCAAAATTTAAACTATCGTGTCCTAAAGTATTGGATGTGATATTTTGATTCTTTTGAAGCGAGAAAATCTTGATTTTCAAAAAGAAAACTATGGGATGATCTCTGATCCGAAGATTAAAATTATTGTGTCCTAAAGTATTGGATGTGATATTTTAATCCCTTGGAATCGAGAGAGTCTTGATTTGCAATTCCGGAAAACTATGGGATGATCTTAGGATCGAAGATCTGAACTGTCGTGTCCTAAAGTATTGGATGTGACACTTTACTTCCTCGAAATGGGAAAGTCTCGATTTAATTCAAGGAAAACATGAATGTTTCCAAAAGCGGTCAGATTTTTAAATTCTTGTCAAATTTTCAAACCTTCGACATTGGGACATTAGTTAATTAATTCGGTACCAGTTTTGGGCGTGACGAGGGTGCTAACCCTTCCTCGCACGTAACCGACTCCCGAACCCATTTTCTCTAACTTTCGTAGACCAAAAGCATTGTTTTAGTAAATAAAAAATGTTTTATTAAAACAAAGGTGGTCCAATCACACCTAATAAAAGATCGGTGGCGACTCCCGTTTTTTTTTATTTTATTTTCAAAACCCAAGTTCGATTCCCGTTTTGTCAAAAAAATGGTTACGACAGCTTGGCGACTCCACTGGGGACAACAAGAGAGTCAGGCCGTAAAATTGATTAATTTCCGTCCTTTTGTCGAAAGTTGAAAATTTGGTTTTCCTTTTATCGCTTTTGCTTATATCATCTTATCTGATCATGTGGTTCGAGTCTTGAATAATAGTGTTTCATCATATTGCATGACCGTTGAGTTGCACCCTTTTAAGTGGGAGTGAGAAGCTACTCTTTCGTGAGGTTTTCACCTCCGTGCAAGATAGTGGATCGCTTTCGGGATACATCCGTACCTATGTCTTCGTGAGATTTTCATCTCCGTGCAGCCATAGGGAAATGTATTCCCCTGAACCGAACTCGATCCATATGAGCCTATAATGGGTGAGGATTGAGGAATCCGCTGGTTCAGGTACCTTTACTCTAGAACCAAACCCCATATAGCAAGCCATAAGAACCACCCTAGATAGAGCCATACCGAACTCTAGTGGTCACCCGATTAAGTTTTGCATTTGCTGCTTATTGATAATGACTTGCTTTATCTTCATCTCCTCGCATAGCATATGCATCAAAAAGGATGTTGATTCCCATTCGATTTCTGAATAGGTAGCTTATCATGGAAAAGGGGTTTCTTGATAGAGTGGAAGACAATGCGGCCGTCCGGATATGGGCTGAGACAGTACAGCGAGAGAAGGGGGACAGCCTCATGGAGGGATATATATCAGAGTTGTGGGATTATACACGCATCAGTGTGACTCAAAATAATCTTCAAGAAATAAAAGAAATATGGGATCAGTGGGATAACAAGATCAAGCAGTTATTCTACCATCATTATGGCGACTTGCCTTATCTGCTTGACATCAAGATAGACCAATACTTGTTCCGAGCAATGACCCAGTTTTGGAACCCTGCGTACGAGTGCTTCACTTTTGGGAAAGTAGATTTGGTTCCTACCATAGAGGAGTACACGGCCCTGATCCGCTGCCCGAAAATTCAAACTAATAAAGCCTACTTGAGAGCCGTTAATGTACCCACATTCACAAAAAAGCTTATGAATATAACGGGGATGAGTGAGCAGTGGGTCACGGCCCGGACAAAACAAAAGGGAGGTTGTAAGTGCATCCCTTGGAGGAATCTAAGGGATTTGATCATAGCACATCCTGAGGAGAAGAGAGAGTTGATGTTTTAGCTTTGAGCATTTACGGATTGGTCATCTTCCCCAAGGCCCTAGGACATGTGGATGAGGCGGTAGCTGATCTATTCGACAAACTAGACAGAGGGGTCACTCCTGTTCCTGCGATTCTCGCCGAAACTTTCAGGTCTCTAAACGCGTGTCGGAGGGCCGGCGAAGGGAGATTCATCGGTTGCGCCCAACTCTTAATAGCATGGTTTCACAGTCATTTTTGGAAAATAAAAAAGGTGTCGTGCCTAATCTTCACCGAAGACTACTCTCCACTAAAAAATACAGCAGCAACGCCTAGACGAGATGACATCACGGAAGAAAGTTGGATGATGGCTTTGCAAAGCTTACAAGAAGAAGATGTAGAATGGAAAGCTCCTTGGATGATACTTGACGAAATCTTGTATAAGTGTGGAGACTTTGATCATGTCCCCCTGCTCGGAATATGGGGAGCCGCCGGATACGCTCCTCTTCTCGTGTTAAGACAGTATGGGTCAAGACAGTTCACACCACCTACACAAGGGTTAGCCGAGTGCGAATTCGAGTATAAAGGGGAAAATTACAAAAAGAGAGTCCGCGAGATATCTAAGGCTTGGGGCCAAATTCATAAAATGAAAAAGTTCGCTGCCAATCCGATGACAACACCCGAGTACATCCAATGGCGAGACCGAAGAATCAATGACAACATCCCCACATCTGACCAAGAAAACACCCGATCACTAGAAGAGCAGTTACGGGCGATCCCTTCAGAGCTTGAAATCATCAAACAAGACTTCGAAGAAAAGAACCGGGAATTAAGGAAAAGAATAGAGCAACTAGAGGAAGAGAAGATGCAGCTAGGTTTGGACGTCGATATTCAAAAATCGGAAGCCGATAAGTGGAGGAAAGGGAAAACTAAAGCCGAAGAAGATTGAGCGATTTGAAGACCGATTATAAGAAGCTACGAAGATCGATAAGAATGGCGGGACTAGGAAAAACGTCAGAGCAATGGCGTCAGGAGATTAGAGAGGAGAAGAACAGAGCGAGCCAGTGGGAAAGAAAACTCCAAGACGCCCGTGAACGAGAAGATGCCCTAAAACGGAATGCGATGGAAGGCCGAGATGAGAAAGAGAAATTGAAGATGCGAGTGTCAGAACTGGAGAGGTTGCTACATCAGTATCGAAGCCGCCATTCCATGGCCGAACTAAAGGCTAGTCTGAGCAA
Source organism: Gossypium australe (assembly GCA_005393395.2). Classification (NCBI taxonomy): domain Eukaryota; kingdom Viridiplantae; phylum Streptophyta; class Magnoliopsida; order Malvales; family Malvaceae; genus Gossypium; species Gossypium australe. The sequence continues at coordinate 5,029,490 of CM016620.1, read as the reverse complement.
AATTGAAGAAATGAAGGCGAGAATTGAAGAGCTAGAATCCGTTGTGCATGGCTACGAGCTACGGGAAGAACTTTTCCAAGCTAATGAGGAGCAATGGAAACAACAATTGCATAACTCCCAGAACCAAGTTAGAAGCCGGGATTATATTATGGGAGAAGCCATAGCTCAAATACGAGGAATGGCGGATCACCTGCAGACTTTGGCAGTTCAAGCTGAGACATTAGGATTGGTGTACGAATCAGGGTCAGAAAAAGGTCAAAAGTTAAGCTGGCTTCTTGGAGAAGTCAAGGCTTTAGGTGTTAGGGCCCGACCATTCGTGTAATCCACTTTATGTAAAGAAATTTGTTTTCTAGAAAAGCTATTCTAATGGAAATCGAATTGGAATCAACATTTTTGCATACATTTCATACATCAGCATTACATCATACACATCGAATCTCACGGAAGGACCCTAAAATTATGGCAGTTACTCTGGAACATCACTACGGTACGAGAAACAAGACAAGGATAATGGACCAAAGAATAGAGAAGCTAGAACAAACGCAAAAAGAAATTCAGGATCAAATGAAAGAACAAGCGCAGTTGCAAGAGCAGCGGGCCAAAACCCAGCAAGACATGATGGAGCGGATGCAAAAATCCCAAGACGATATGATGAACCAACTAAGGCAATTGATGGCTAGGGAACGAGGCATCGCCACTAGCTCAGGAAACAACAGTGATAATCCCTCTCTTCTCCCACTAGAGGCCCAAACACCACCAGACACGTATCCCCGAAGGGCGTCTGTCACTATCAGGCCACAATATCATACCGATACCGCAATACCCACGCATCTCCCTATGGGTTCAGATACCAACCCAGGAGAAAATCTGGTCAATCCCAACGTCCCAGATCTGGATGAGATGACCGAAAAGGCAAAACAAGAGCTGCCAAAATGGGTGGAGGAAAGATTCAGGGCTCTGGAAAACGCCG